>JABUQX010048846.1:0-62282 GCA_015478945.1 Trachelipus rathkii | reverse complement strand
TCGACACTCTGTACTCTACTCTCTTTTGGTACGAGTTTGTGTCGCACGTCTGCCAGGCAAGCTTGAGTAACTGGATGTACAGAAACCTGAACACGGCGGCAAAGTGAGACGTCTGAAACAGAAGTGGCGCCCGAGTCAGAGATATCTTACACTGTATGTTCGGCTGGGTGTACATGGCTCACGCAGGTGGTCCGCTAAATTATGTGGAGCAGTGTAAACTTCTGGTGTTGAATAACCATCCTTCATATAGATGAATCTTTGGAATGTTGAACGTGAGTGAAAGCGTTGTCACGATGAAGTGCGTTTGGCGCTGAAGGCAGCTGTAGGGATCATTCCGGTGAAAGACGCGTGGCAGCCTCCCTGGCCCCAGACGCACAAGGACTACCCCCGAGGCGAGACAATGCCGGCGAGCACACTCAAGGCTCAGCGTTCTGAGTTCGTCTCGGAAAAATGCATGTCGGGGTCTAGCTGTCAGGTGAGAGCTAGGTGTGCGCACATTAAGGTCACCGCTGAGAAGGCTTCGACCACTCTGTACTCTTACTGGCAGTTGGTCCGCACCTGCAGAAGCTTGAGTACGGTCAGGCGGCACAGGATGACCAAACAGAGTAGCGAAAGGGACACAGAAACCTTCACCTTTGCATCAGTACCAATGCCACCAATACTCAAACTCTAAAAAAAACAGGACAATTTGAAAGGGGTAAGGTGATTCGTCTGTCTATGACTACCACCTTCAATTTACTCGGAAAAATATGAGATATTGAAGAGAGTGAGCGTTGTCACGATGAGTTCTTTCCGCGTATTTCTATCGACGTGCGGACGCCGCCTGCTTTAGGTTTGAGTACAATGGAAGCCTTAGCTATGTCTCCTCTTGCCCCAGACGCCACAAATAATAAATATCTATTATATGTTTAATATACTTAATATAAGTATATATCGAACGTAGTCACTATATATTATATATACTAGTTAATATATAACGTTATTATACGAGTATATGTACTATTACATATTAGTATTACGTATAGCTATACTATTATATATATTAAGGTATATATATATATATATATATGAGTCTTATTATCTAGTATAAAATATTATATAGCTTATGACGATCTCGTATATAATATATATATAATATTATACTTATATATAATATAAATACTATTTATTTTAATTCTAAATTATTTTGTGTTATAATATATAATATATAATAATATATATATATTATATTATATATATATAAATTGGGTCAAACACATAGGGAGTGCAGTGCGATGAACGGTGTTTTGGTGGGCTAGCAAATTTTGCTTGTGGTTTGCGTCTCAGTGCCGTGTGGTGCAGTGTGCATTGCCAAAGGACAGTGCAAAGTGCGCAAAATCCGGTGCCTCGAACCAACGGCCTCTCATATACCTATATATAGGTTATATCTATACCTATACCCTGAGGACTAATTAATCTTACTAAATATAATGAAAATATTTATATATTATTAGGGATATAATATAATATAATTATGATAATAGTATATATAATAATATATATATATATATATATATAGGTATATCTATATATATCACTTCTATATATATATATATATGCGCAGGGTATTGATTCTTATTATGGTGTTATGCTCTTGGGATACAACCTGGAGCATGACATAGTGATAAAAACCAATACTTGGGGGGGGGCGGTTTGTGTTTCTCTGAGTGCATCTCTCGCCCCCGCATTAGTATGAGCATTGTCATTTGTTCACCGTAATGTTCTCTCAGCTTTCCACTCTTTCCCCTCATTGTTCATAATAGTTTTGTTTGTTTTTTTTTAAATGCCACTTTCTCCAGTCGGGACACATTCATATTTTGCCAAGAGAAAGGAGGTGAAAGTATGCAGAATATGACAACCCATCACTATGGAGAGGGCCGCACCTGGCGTCCATCTACACTGAAGCGGCGTGTAAACCACAATCACCCGTTCGTGATTCGGTGCTTCACGAACGGTAGCCACCAGGTTCTGTCTTTTTCACATGACTCATAACGACTGAGAACATCTTATCACCATATGAGACTCCTTGCCTTAGCGCTGTCCCTCCGGGCCACAATCTCATAGAGTTTCGACACCCTTGAGGGAGGACCCCTTTGATTAATATAACGCATGGCAAACCTTTAATTCGCCTCAGGGTGTTTTGATGGATAATTACGAATTACTGAGAAACAGAGCCACTGAGGTTACTATTGTTAACTTAAATCTTCTCATCTTCTAAATTACACTTCGCCACATATTAATGCACGTGATCCCCACACTTCACCTGGAAGGGCCTGCTGGTCTATCCTCAGCGTTCAGTCGCCTTGGCAGGCCCTCGACATCCCAGGTGCCCAAACTGTCGGAGCAACCCGAAAAGGTGCTGCTCCCCCTCCGGGACTGCCAGCTGACATGATATTGCGATCCACCACACCTCCAAAGCTCTATTGAGCAAAAGAAAAGCCATTCTTAGGCGGAGCACTATGAAAAAGCTTTAAGGAATATAAAAATCCCCCGCATCACGTAAACCATAGCGCTATCTCGCCTATTCTTGAACTTCTGTCTTAAAACAATACCCCTTTATTCCACAGCTGATGAAAAAGAGAGACACCATTCAAAAAGCACTATTTACTCTTTAGAGGCAGAAAGACGAAGTTGAGTATTTGCTGATATATTTTCTGACCTAGAAATCTCTAACAGCAGAAATGAATTCCTGTTAACTAACGTTTACAGATTTCCCTCCACATTCTGCGATCTCGCCTGACAACCCCGGGAGTGTAAATAACACCTATATGAGAGCACTATCCCATCCTTTTCCACCTACTAAAAAGGGTTAAAATTAGTTTTGTAAAGCTACACGTATTTGTTTATGTTTATTCCCAGTACCAGCGGTTTTTGCTGTAAATATGTTCTAGTCGAGAGTTTGGCTCATGCCCTCGAAATCATACTGTTGTGTGATCCACATGATATGTGCTGGCTATGTCTGTGTGAGAATAATTATCACCTTTACCTTGTGAAAACACACGCACTCTGTCAAAAAGCTGTGGAGAGAACCGCCCACGAGATTGCCTTTATATGCTTAACTTAAATCACGTCTTAACTGTGAGAGGCAGAGAGGTTTTTTAAGAATTATGCACACATAAACGAACAAAAATTCACACTCAATTCTTCACACTGAACACTATATTCGCAGAATAAGTCTCTAAACAATACAAAAGATTTTTACGTTCACTTCAATGCTATATGCATATCTTCGCATTAAAAATATAAAACATCTGAAACCTTCTAATCTCAAAACGTCACCGACCCCAGATATATAAAATGCAACTCAGAAAAGATCTCGCCATTAGATTGAATAAAAATTGATTTTTTTTCCAATATATTAGACATTCATTGATAATAATAGAGGCACTGCCTTATAAGTTGAACTTTACTTCACCATCCAATCGCGGCGCTGTCTAGTCTTGTATGTTAAATAGTTTTTTCTCACAGTTCTTCTGAATCCTCTTACACACTTCTCCCGAATTTCCTATCTCAGCACTCCTAAGGATGCGTTTTTTGACACTAGCGGATGAATGCAATTTTATTATAGTTTCCCACACCATAGATTGCTTGATGTGATAACCCACTTTCTTTTTAATGTTTCCTGCGCTTCGTCCAAGAGGAAGTGAATGGAAATACCGTTCAACCGCCAACACTGCAAACGCTCGCAAGCGGTTCTGTCTGTTGGCGCATGAAAAGGGGACCCAAAAATTTTCCATTTCACTCAAATGGTAAAAAGTCTCTCAAACTAACCCACCTGATGACTCACTGAAAAGTATCCTGCTTTCAGAGCATTCATAACCCAAGCGGATTTCCAATATCGCAAACTCCAACACCTCTCAAAAAATGACACTTTTTCGGTAAAAACACATTCCTCTCCCGTTTCCAGGGGAAGAAACACCCCATATTCTCACGACTTTTTCTAATCTGCTTACTTGGCAAGATACTGATATCGCGCTGACCACATACACCCGAAAAGAGGTAAAATGACATGTATTCTAGGAAGAAGGATGAGGGGACTTGCATGGGAATGGGAAGCAGCGAAAAAGATAAAATAGAGAATAAGAAGGAGAATTTCGTATTTTAGAAATAGAGTGAATAGGGATGGTGCTTTCGTAACTGAAATGGAAGGAGCGAGGAGTGGTGGTATGGATACACTGCCGGAAAATCTGCACTATACCAATCCTGGCAGTATGAGGCAGGTGAAAACGAGAAATGTGCTGTTGGCTGATAGTGCAAGAGAAAACGTGGGCTTTTTGGGGATGAGGTATATATTGAGTAGAAGAGTGAACAAAAGTTGAAGACACTGGTTGATTTTTCGCCAACGGCATTGAATTTAATTACTGGTGAAATGATCAAGAAATGGATTTGAAGAGGAGTGGTGATGTATGAGACGACATCAGAGTTAATGGAGGGTATCCAAACAGTTTCCGCCGATGTTAGAGGAGGCATTAAATAGTACCCTTATATAAGGGTAAAGGGGAACTGTAGGACTATAGGGAAATAATGTTTTAATTGAGTGTTGTTGGGAAAGATATAATGCTGATATTTTGGTTTTGAACACAGAATAGGTTCTAGTGGCTGAGAGGAGGAATTGTGAAGAACACAGGTGCATTTAGAGTGGGTAGAGCGAGGAATAGTGGTGGATCCAAGTTTTTATCATTTGCGATTGAGAATTTGTGATGAAGACAATTACAATTGTATTCTCAGATTTTATTATGCTTGTTCAACAAGACGCACGCGCACAAAGAGGTATGAGTATGGCATATAAGACTTACTGTGGCAGGTGTGAGTCGATTTATAGAAGTGATGGTTGGAAACCGTCCGCGTTGATCGACGGTTCCGTCGTACGTGTAATGTTGGAATCAAAGTATAATTGTAAATGATGTAGAAGCTGAGGCGTGCGTAAGAATAAATGGATCCAAAGTGATTGGTTTCATATTAATAGCCGAGTGAGGCAAGGGATTCGTGCTCAATTGTCCCGCCGAGGTATCTCACTTCAAATTTTGTATTTGGGACACGGGTTGAAATTTGTAAAAGAATTAGAGGTGGGTGTGGCAGGGTTAAGGTGTTAGAAATGGAAGAGAGTGAAGGGTGCCCAACTTATTGTATGCAGTGATTTGGTTTTGAGTGTGTTGAATCTGAAAGAAAATTGGTAGAATATATTGGGATGTAGGGGAGCTTTGGAGCAGGTTGTGTAAAAGGAGTGGGTTGAAAGTAAATGTAGAATAAGAGAAAAGGTTTTGGTATCGAGTGAGGAGAGTCCACGGTGTGAAGTCATCTTGGATGGTGAGCAACTGGAACAAGGTATCTGAGTTTAAATATTTAGGATATATGTTGGATGAAAAAGAGAACGGCTGGTGCAGAAGTGTAAATATTCTCGGAAAGTTGTTAGATATGGCCGAGACACGGTGGGGCTGTGCAATTAAACCCTTATGCGGTGTGAAGAGACCAAGTCTTGAGTGTGCTAGGGTTTTGCGTGGAGGTATGTTGTGTCCGGTGTTTAGCACGCTATACGTAGGTATGAACTATGGTCTGCAATGAGAGGTAATATGATAATCTTAAAGTACATTTAATGTGTTCCAGCATGGACAGTCTTACAGGAGTCGGTTGTAAGTGTGAGCGCTCGACCACCGTCAAGTAAGACGCAGTCTTGGAAAATTGTCCTACCTATAATTTGAGAAATTTTCCCAGTCGGTGTTCCTTTTAAGCCTTTGGATGAAACTGTGCAAATTTTGAGGTCCATATTGTTTTTGTTTATCCTTTCTAAGAACGCATCTAAAGGCTAATAGTAAGATCAAATCTTCACATACAGCAGGTGGAGCACATAACGTGCAAGCTCTTGTCTGGAACCCGCGATCCATTGTTTCATCTTTTTTGTGAATAACTCTTTTGTTCTTGAGTTACAAGGATGAATATATTGTACATTATTCAGTAGGAGGACAAAGCTTTTTTCCAGTGAAAGTCACAATAATGTAATGTAAAGCCTATCTATTCCCTTTATCGAGCTTATCTAAAGCGATATATACACAAAATTCGATAAAGCCAAGATTGTCAAGTGATAAGTTA
Source organism: Trachelipus rathkii (assembly GCA_015478945.1). Classification (NCBI taxonomy): domain Eukaryota; kingdom Metazoa; phylum Arthropoda; class Malacostraca; order Isopoda; family Trachelipodidae; genus Trachelipus; species Trachelipus rathkii. Next base: position 56,156 of record JABUQX010048846.1, on the reverse strand, counting down.
CAAGCGTTTTAGTCTCGATTAAATTTATTTTTGCAGTAGTGTTGCATATAATGACACAAACTTGTGATAATAGACGCAGCATTACATAAATTATTGCATATAACAATTGAAATATTATGGCCTGGAGGACCGAGTTCTGAAAGTTATTAAAATCCACTTCACATAGTTAGATGTTGATTTTATTGGAGGATATTTTTCGCGGGGTAGTGTTGAAGAGTCTCTAAATATATCAAACTGGTCCACTATTTGACTTTCTTTTTTGTTTTTGTTATTTTTGCATGTGAGCAACTCAAGAGCTTTCAAATGCCTAACCATAATTAATTTTACTTAAATTATTTTTCAAGCCCACTGTTCACCTGAGAAATCATATTATTAAAAAGAAAGCGTATTTTTCACTTGCATAAACGATGAAACAATATGATTGTGGTTATTAATCCAGTAGGGTCTATTTTACTATGGTACCCTTTCTTAGTACCACAACGCATTACATTCTCTATTACAAATTCAATCATTTATCTTATATAATTCTCGAGGTTCACGTAAGGCTATCTTTTGTGCGCGCGAAAATATAAATCAAGTGAATTCATGATATCCCGGTATATATAACAGAATAGTACACATAATCCGAGTAGGTCTAATCATACATTATTTCCATAGAAGAGCTCGCTATAAAATCGGAAATACGATGTACGATTGAAACTTTAAAATTATATGTTATGAATATTCGTTTAAGGCTTATAGGACGGAGAGAGAGCTTTAACGTGACTATTAAAATTTCCGTTACAATATTTTCATACCCAGGTGAGCTATTTTGGAGTAGAAATCTGTCTGCACTTGAGCGATTATGATTGGTGTAGACAATACTGCGAAGAAATGTTCTGTTTGTGGAATCCAAGTATCTTTCCACTGTGCCAGTGATTGAAAGATGCTCTGCGAGGAATCCATGAAGATGCGAATAAAGAATGATAAGGTGCACTCCTGAGCGCACTTTGAATTGTATAATTTGAGCGTATAGATGTTCAATCCCAACATTCTCATTTACAAATGTCAAGTCTAACATAATTTCCTGTGTCCAACGCTGCAACTATTGTGGTGACATAAATTCACAGAAGATGACATTATACACTATACATTAACATCAAAACATTAAGCTCTAACAAAATCTATGAGCATCCATATGAGACTCTGTAAACTCTTTACTTTGCCTTTACCCACAGGGTTAAAAAATGATGGTTTCTGCTTAGTGTGCCGGCATTTGTATAGCCCTGGTAAACCTATTTTTTTGATGAGATCTCATATTCTCAATGTGTGCCTTTGTATATAAAAAAAAACTTGATTCCTGTAACATTATCTTTAGCAGAAATCAAACATATTCTTTGGTGTTAATATCTTGTTGTCTAAAGGTCTCTGAAGGCTAGTATAGATTTGTAATCTCTTTGGGTACGCTCCAATTCCAGTCACAAGGGGTGGGAAAAAAAAAAAATTTTTTTTTTTTTTTCAAAGGGGGGGGGACGCTTGTACCAAAGAAATTCCACTCAGCTGTATTTCCATATTCTTCTTCATAGAAATAAATAAATTTATAAAACTAAAAATTTTTTGTTTTGGGAACTAGAGCAATCACTAAAATAATTTTGTTTTTTATTCTGTAACTTCAATCTTTATATATTGGATCAACTCACTTATGAAGGCATGGACATCAACAGTGTCGAGACATTGAGAATCACTGACCATACAGACACTGAGGCTTTGGAGCTAGTGTCTACGAAATAGAAAACATGGGATTGAGAGTGTGCGCTGGCGGTTATCCATGAAAACCTTGCACAGCATCCTGGACAATAAAGGAATATTATTCTGGAAAATCAGTAGGGAGAACTACTTTATTAACCTTCTTTCTATCTTTTAATGCTTTAGGTATGAACTTTGGATGTTTTGAAATAAAGTGATGGCTAGTGGCAATAAACTTTTTGTACTTGATATTTGATACTCTAATGTAGATATACATTCATACAAGTGGCTTTGATGTGTTGTAAATATATGCCACTATCTATATGAAATTCCCACACTAGTCATTAAATTCCTACTTGTTATTCTGGATCATAATTTTCAAACATCTGTAACAAGTAAGCATGTAGTCCACTCTATCCAGGGCACTGTTCACAGCGTTGTGGCATACAATCTTTTAGTTCCAAATTGCAAACAGCTTTTCCTAATAATTGCTTGTAGCCATTTAATGTTTAGATGATGCCAGCAGCTAGCATAAGCTAACATTTTGATGAATTGTACATACACATACGGAGTGCATACCAGCGGCACCAACATTGAGGCACCATTTTGGCCTTATTTTCAGCTCTCATAATAGTTGGAATAATTCACTCGTCTCTTACTCATGGTTTATTGCATACAATTCTGTATCATTTCTTTCAAATGGAGAAGCATTAGTCTCTCGTGTTTGTGAACCTTTTCTCCATTAATCCCGGGACAGAATACATAAATCTTTTATTTTCCCCCAAGACCAAATTGTAGTAACTATTCATCCATCATCAAAAAATGCTTGCTAGTACTTTCATTCTTACTTCATCATTAAGTTTCTTTCCTTTTTTTTTTGATAGTGTTGCCAAATACCGTCTTCCATTTTCAACTTTCTGGCTCTTTTTGCAATTCCTGTAAGAGTGCACTGTCAAATTCGCCTCCAAGTTATCTTCGTTTCAATACTCCAACTGCGGCGGAGAGCAACGTGTGAGGGGGTTGATCTTTTGTTTACGTATGAATCTTTGTATTATCTTTTAACTTTGCTTGTACTTCACACACCGTAGAATTATAACGAGATCTCTTGCATTACCAAAGCATTTCTGGGGTCAGCGTTCAAGCTTGTACGCCGAGTCAAGTTTCCAACCCTGATGATCAACCTTTATTACTTCTGTCATAGTTTCTGTTGCTTTTTCTATCTTATGTTTCTACAATATACTTGAAATCTCTCATACTAATTTTTTGCAAACTTTTTCTTAGTAGTTGTACGCTGAAGGTGGGGGAGATGGAAAAATATTCTCTGGTAAATCCTTCGTAGTATTGAGAGTAATAGGTTCAATATTTCTATCTCTAAAAAGGGAAATAAAAAAACCAAATGTAGTTTTGGTCTCATTGTTCTGCCAACTCACAATATCGCGACTACTAGGTACTATAATGACTTTAGTATCACGTCCACTGTCTTTTAGATCTTTGTCTGTTCTTGAAATATTTATTGATCTAAGTGCAGTAATTAATCATGTAGTTGCAAATACTTTACCTGTAAATTAGAAGTGATGATTGAATATCCCAAATGGAATTATTTCAACAATTTACTATCTGCTTTAATTCAAACTTGGTTTACAATATTTGATTTCATTTTATTGAGTTAGTTATTAATAAATTGAATTCCAGAATTAAGACGTTTTAATAGTTACTATGATATATTTGAGCTGAGAATAAGTATTTCAAAAGATTCCAAATATACAGGGTCTCAACGCAAAAAAAATAAGAGCCATATATACAGAGACTAAGTAGGTTTCATTTTTTTCTAATTTTTTTTTTTCTATTTTTAACTTTTTTTACAAAAATTTCAAAGATCAGTTTTTATTAATTAAAAACACCTTTTATTACTGTTTCATGTGGAGCTTTTTTATAGATTTCTAGTAGTTGAGGGAAAATAAAAATGGTAGTAATTCGGAATTTTGTTTCTCGCTTCGTTATGTCATTCTCAGATACTTCATTTCAGCAAATAAATTAATCAAATAGTGTACCCTAAATTTTACAAATTAAACATAATTTGGTGTTACCAGACTATTGTCCAATTTCCCACCCGCGCGAACTGAATGTAAATTGTATGTCCTATGCTGTGAAACATGTTAAAAGTGTTAAATCCGTGTGTATTCGTTATGGAGTTTCAAGGTCTAGGATTGAGATGAATGCCGTACATTTATACAATACTTACTCTTGAAGGTAAGAATTTTAAGTAACGCATATAATACAGGATAATAACTCATTTAAGACATAATACGATAATGCGTGCTCCATCAATTTAAATCTGAGGCTTCTGAGAGTCTAGTAAGTTTAGCTACGCACAGAGTTAAGTGAGTTGTGTAGACCTTAGAACCTAAGCGCTCAGGCTTGCCTATGGAGCGATCCTCGCGCGATGCGTAGGCTATCTCACACAACACATACTCAGGTAAAATCCGATGTCGTTAAAAGAGGAGCCTGGGTCAAAATTGAGAAGAATTTTGTTGCAAAAAAAAATAACATAAAAAAAAGATACGAGGTAGTAGCTCTATCCTGTTAATATGTTCTATCTATTAAAAAAAATGAATATAGGCACCCTGTTAGAAAATACTATGAAAAGTCGTTAAATCCCGACTAGAGTGATACCCGAGAGATTTAATAGTATATATATAAGTAAATATTACGAGGAGCTAATATACTTATCTAGAATATAGTATCATTCCTAAGTAATAATATTATCTATATCAAATATCGTTAGGTAATTAATTTAATATATACGATAATAGGGCTCCATACTAACTAGATATATATAATAATAATATACGTATATATATATATATTATATATATTATCAGACAAACTACTCAACACACTAATATATATATACTATATTACACTATTCGCTATAATAGCTACGACACTATATACGTATATATGCAGGGGAGTGATATATATCTATACGTCGTATATTACTGAGTCCGAGAATATTTTATCGTTATATTTATACCATCCATTCTCTATATATCTTAACTATATATATATAATATATTAATATAATATATATATGAGTAAACTTATCATATTTATTACACTAAAATTATATTCTGCTGTTTTGTTAGGAAACTATAGAACCGTATTATAAATTATAATACGGATATAATACAAAATATATATATAAGCTATTTTTCGAGAGATCTCTCACGGCATGTCATGAATTTCCGCACGCTTTTAGCGTTTCTTACTAATAAAGTTTTAATTAAGATGCTTCATTGAGGTATCGCCGTTCTAATAGAAGGAAGTATTCATTCTAGCGATTATTCGTAATAGTTTTGTGAAGAGTCTGTGCGAGATGACGTGTGTTGCTGATATATAAACGTTCACTATGGTTTTATTTACTTCTAGCATATTAATCAGAAGAAAGTTTGAATGAAATACGTTCGTGGGAGTCGTTTTAGATTTAAACTGATTCTCAAGTCGGTGCACTTGTCGTCTCAATATTTAAATACATTTCTTTTATTTTTTTAGTTTCAGTGCGTTTTTTTTCCTATTTTTTTTAAATGTAAGCTTCTTAGCGAGTTGTTGTTTAACGGCAATTTCAAGAGCGGTTTTGGATTCCGTTGATAAAATTGGGTGGATAATATAAACCGCGGGGTGGTTTCTCTCCAGCCTTGCGGTACGTCGTTATTTCGCCCCATTTTTTCTGTTAAGACTTTTTTTAATAAGACACCTCTATGTTGAGAGATGGTTTTTTTTTGGTCGGGACCTGTATATAGTATTACATTTGTGTAGTTTGGTTGTGTGCAGGACTGCGTGTTTGAGAATGATCTGAGCAGAGAAGCATTGTAGGGGTGCGTAGGCTGGGCATGCTCCTAACTGAGCTATTGCCACAATCGTTCGTTCCGGCCTGTAAGCTAACCATGAATCTGTGGAATATCACCTGCTAACTCTGCTACCTACATTCTCTTATCTAGCGCGTCCCTGGTCGAAGCCTACAGCTAGCCAGGGAATCTCTTTTCAATAACTGTAATAATTTTCCAAACTTATAACCTTTTCTAATAATTTTCAGACTAAATGGGGTAGGTCGTAGTTGTACGTTTTTACACTTTCCACTTTTGATAAAGGAAACCACATCGTCGTCGTCGTTGAGTGTGACGCCGAGGGATATTCGGAGTATTTCCTGTGGGCTCTAAAGTAGAGTGCTTCGCGCCTAACGTGGACTGTTTTCATCCATTTTATCTTGAGTGGTTTCTGCTACTGCTCCCTAACGAGGCAGACTGTATTCTACCCGATCTGTTTTTTGTATCAGAGTTTATTACTCAGTCTCATGAGTACTGTTCGACTCGTTCTCATCCAAATGCTGAGATCATGGCGTATTTTGGCTCGAGTTTAGAGAGTACGAGATCAACATCTGAAGTTGGTTGGGCACGTCTCACAGTCACTTGACCTCTGCATGAGAAGTATGGGTGAAATTCTGGTGCGCCAAATTACCATGGTATGGGGAATGTTTCTGCGCTCCATTCAGGTGAAGAGTGATCACGAAGTTAATAGTAATCGGCGCGCGCGCCCACGCGCACCTATTTTATAATCTAACCATTTGAAAAGATATAATAATTATTTTTTTTTTAATTTGCAGAACATCTATCCATAGATGTCAATTTTTATTTCTGCCCTGTTTGATCGCATTAATTTTAGTTTTTATGCTATTCGTTCACAAAATTGATTTTTCTTAGTTTAAAAAGATATATTTTTATCAATATAAAAAAATTAGTAACGGCCAATTAAGAAACGAAAAAAAATAAGAAACGTAAATGAAAACTGTTTACCCATCGGACTTCTTACCTAATTGAATTTAAGGTCCCCCGATAATAAGACTAATGAAGGTAGGAGATGACGTCTGGAAAAAATTGATATTTTGACAGAAGATAGAAGAATATACGAATCAATCGAACCCCGGGGAGATTAAACCCAATCGTCTCTTGTTTTCAGAGAGATGCTTTAAACCGTTTCAAACGATCCCCTAACTTCGATAGAGCGCTTTTCTTTCAATCCCTCTCGGTATTTATTTCGAAAACCCAACCCCTCCAGGCTTCGTAAACGCCCTGCTGCGAAAGGGATTTCGCAATACCGCGTCAATCCGGCGTGTTTCTAAACTTCAACTTATTATTCGTACGTTAAAAGTTGCAAACGCGTATGACAAAGGAATAATCGATCTTTAATGGTCGAAATTCCGGAGTCAAATCGCGGTCTTCCGGTCGAACAAATTCAGTACTATTAGAAGCCCGCGTTTTTAAATCGCGCATCGAGAACCCTCCGATATTTTTTTTTGGTCACCAAAGTTAAATGTACGCTGGAGTCCTTGCGTTCAGATTCGACATCTCGAAAAATCGTAATCTAATAACGCGTTCCTCGCCTAAAACCTTTTCTAGCTTAATATTGTTAAGAAATTTTACGTCGACTGTCGCTTTGTAAAGTCGTCCGTTTTCGCAAGGGTCGCTTTTCTGGGAAGACCCCTTTTAGATCTCCAGGGAACTCTTCGCAAACGCGCGTTCGGCTAAATTTATCGTAAAAGTCGGATACGCGCTCTTCGGATGGGCGTTTACCGTCTTCGAAGTCGAGTCTCAACATCGTGGTGAAAAGGAGTATTCTCACGATTTTTAAAGAATTGTTCTCCCTCAAGGTCTCCACCATTCGGCAAATAAATTCGCGAACTATTAACGTTACCTTTTTTACAGCGTCCGTTTCCTCTAACTCGTCTCGACGGGCGTATAGGAAAAACAGGTGTTTGATTAAATTTTCCGATTCCATTTGGAAATTTTTAATACCGATTTTACCGCGCGCGCGTTCTCTCAGAGTTAGTTCGGGCCAACGGATCAACGCATTCCCGTAAATGACGTAATCGTGGAAACGTAAATACTCGTAGGCGGTATTGACTACTAATTTCAGTTCCTCCCTAGCGCGAACGCACCCGTCGACGATTTTTGCTAATTTTATCCAGGCTAATATCAAAGTGAAAAAGTGGACGCGATAGTCGACCTTCCTGGGATCCTTTAAAACGCACGTCGTACAAAGCCACGCGAATACTTTGTTGCGAAATAGGGGCCTTATTGCGCGCAAAAGTTCCGGCGTAAAAACGGGCACGATCGCGTTGAAACTCGTATATTTATTCGGCCTCACGGCTAGCGTTCGTCTTTCGTCTTGATGGGGGTTGGAGTCTAGCGCGATGTTACTGTAGATGGCGCGATTTTCATTTTCTTTATCCATTATTATTTCCGCCCTCAAACTCCAAGGATTTTCGACGATTCTTTCGCTCGGCGAGTCCCATAAAATCTTAATGGGAATACCGGTTAGGGTAAAACAGTAACAAAAATGACGCGGCCCTCGCTTTATCAGCATTTCGGGCAAATAAGGGTCAAGAAAATCGTGGATAGGGGAGTCATTCGTCATCGCGCACCTATTATCGGAGACGACGACGACATCCTCCCCCTCGGTAAGTTTCCGGATATCCCGCGAAACGGATCTCACAATTCTGAGGAACTCGAGCGCGTCTTCTTCATCGAGGGGTGTAGACACCGAATTCATATCATCCTCTTCGTTTATCGCGTCGGGACCGAAAGTGTCTAAAAAATACGCTAACGACGATGAGACGTTATCCCAAACTTCGTTTCGGCTCCGTCGCGCATGTAGCTCGAATTCCCGATGTATAGACGAAATAGCGATTTCGCAATCGTACTTTTTTCTTTTTAAATCGAGCAGCAGCGCCCTCTTTTGAAACGGCGTTCTATTTAAATTTTCGATCTCTCGTGACTCGTTCGAATAGCCGATTCGGAGAAGCTCTAGCATCGTCGAAAGACTTTGAATTAATTTGTATCTTTCGCACTCTAACGGCCATTCCTCTCGTTTAGAAAAACGCAAATAGCTTTCTACGATATGGACTTTCCAGCGCGGAATTATACCCTCAAAAAGTAGTTTTAAATCGACAAAATTATCTACTTTAACTATCGTCAACGCCAATCGTAAATCGTCGCTTCTCGATTTTCGTAGCGCGATTCTGAATCGTGATTTTAGGGTTTTGAAATCCATTTCGAAAAATAAATATTCGTCGAGCGACGCGATACTCGAACATTTTTCGATAAAACACTTCGGAATTCCAGGCCCCTTTTCTTGGAAAGTCGGGCGAAGACACCCGATCGGTTCGAATAATAGTGGGGTTTCTTTTCCAATCTCGAACGATTTTTGTACGTCGTTGTAAGCGATCCGCGAGTCGAATTTCACCACGCAACAAATTTTTTTCAACACTTCTAGCTCGTAAACTTTGACTCCCAACGAGGCCGAACCAGGTTCTGTCCTTTTCGTTGTCGTTGTCGCTGCCACTGCTGCTGCCGCTGCCGACGCCGTAGGGGTAGATCCCGCCCCCATGATTTCGGAAAATAAGTCTGGTATTCACAATTTATTTTAATTTTTAATCGTAAAAGGTAGTGATGAAGATAATATAATAATAATAGCGAAAAGAAATTGTATCGGAATCTTACAAACCTTTTAATAATAATTAGAAAATGATTTATATTTATTTTTTTTTTAAAAGATGATTTATATTTATTTTTTTTAAACGATAGAAGATTTTATAGTGGGGGTGGATTGGGCTGAATTAATGGAGAAAAATAAAAATATTTTGCGACTATTTTTCTGCTTGTTTTATTTTTGAACCTGTCGAGAGTCTACTCACCTACCGTCACCCGACTCGGTGTTTTTCTTTTTTTTCGACGGAATGTAGTCGAATACTTTTAAAATTTTCTTTTCCAAAACGAACGAGTAATATTCTACTTCCTCGATGTTTCTGGATGGTTTTCCGAGTCGTTTCTCCACCACGTTTAGAGGGAAGAAGATACGTTCGTAATCCGAAAAGGATCTCTGAACAGATCTAAATACCGGGCAGCAGGCGTCTCTCCACAGAGGAACCTTTTGAAAGGGGTCGTAGGGTATAAATTTATTGACTAGGGTATCGTTTTCACCCGGGCATTTAGCTTGTCTCAATGAGATGTCGATGTAGCTCGGATAATTGTATATCACGCCGTCTTTCACCCACGCTTTAAACCCGTAGGGTCTTACTACTATCGTCCCGTTGGTGTCGTCCCTTTTACGCACCTCTATTCCCTGAAGATTAGGGGGTAATATCGAATCGAAAATATCCAGCGTTCGAATGTATCGATCGAGGTAGGGGTTGTCATTCGGAAATTTTTTATTTTGGTTAATGAAACATTTATTATTATTATTATTATTATTATATATTATTAATATTTTTTGTTGTTGATGTTGTTGTATGAAAAATAAAAGTTTAAAGGGAAATGAAATAACATCAAGATTTTTGTTTTTCTACAATACATTAATTTTTTTTTTTTTCTTTTTAAACGTTTTCGAAGTAAGCATTTTGATTAAAATGTGCGCCACTCCACATATTTTATATCATTTTTTTGCGCTATGAGTCGGGGTTTGGACCTACCGTAAAGAAGAATAACCTTAGACAGAAAGAAGAATAGAAGAAAAGAAGAAGAGAAGAAGAAGACTCACTGGCATCGAATTTTCCGAAAAGGTTTCTCTTATCCTTGCTTACTCTTGGTTAAGTTTTCTCTCTGGTGCTGACGTACAATTTCTTCTTCATCTCATTATTTATACATCACCACTCGTTGATGGAGCGACCTCTGCTTCCCTCTCTTGGATTCCGTAGTGTATTACATTTGTGGTGTTTGCTTCTTCTGCTGCCCAACGGTTCTGTTTTAATCTCCAACTTTATCCCTACTTGTTCCATCAACGTCTCGCTCAGGCCCTGTACTTGCGATCCTGTTCACGCCAACTCTTAATCCATCATCGATCTATATTAAAGAACGGTTCGACGTACTCAGCACCGTGCCAATATATAAGCATATTGAGCGTGTTTTCCAATCGCCCACTCATTTTCAATTCTTGCTGACAGGGTCCCGACCAGAACCCGAATCTTTCTCAATCAACTCTTGCCTATCCCTAGAACGAAGCTTGCCCCCAGCGATCTCGTCTTCACAGCTTTCTGATTCTATTCTAGCCGGAAACACGTTCAACAATGTCTTTTAATGGAAAAATAACGTTTTCATCCGAGTATACGGCCGGTTTTCCGATTTTTAGGCCGTCGAAATATCCAAGATTGAGGGAAATTAAATGTTTGATCATAACTTGAATACTTTTAGTTTTCGCACTTAGGATCCTTTTTTCGACGTGAGGAAATAGCCTATACCTGATCAACACTAAAGTTATTTTATTCGACGAAGAGCTAATATCAGTAGTGAATAAATTTGGATAGTGCGATCTCATCGATCGAATTATATCTTCTACGCACGAGTCGGAATATTTTTCACCGAGAAAGAAATTGTGAAATAAATTTTTGTACAAATTTACAGCGGCGATTTCTCTGTTGCCAACGACTTGAATTTTAGTTTTGAATACTTGGTTGAAATAATAGAACAACACGTAGCACAAATTTTGAGCGTAATACTTAAAAAATTTACGGTATTGGGTTTTTAAATCGTAATATTCTTCTATTTCTTCTTCTTCTTCTTCTTCTTCTTCTTCCTCATCTTCTATTTCTTTCGTCTTCTCGTCGCTCCTGCGGTTGCTGGCAGCACCCGTTTCTCCTCTCTTCGTGACAAAAATTAAACTTTTCAAACATTTAGGGTTTTTCCGAGTGTTGTAATTCAACTGATCGGAACCAATTCGAGATTTTTTATTTCCGCTCTCGCTGCTGTTAATATAGCCATCGTCGTGGTCGTAGTCGTGGTCGTCGTAGTCATGGTCTTCGTCGCTGTCATCGTCGTCGTTGTCGTGAAAGAAGTTTTTATAAAGTTCGGGGTCGTCCCATAATTTTATTTTTTTATTAGCGCTTTTCGGAAAAGTAAATTGTTCAAAACGGTTTCTCTTATTATTAACGTTCGGAATTTCGCGTATATCGGTGGCGATGGCGTCGGAGAGGGGGTAGATTTCTCGACCGCCTGCCGCCGTGTATTTTCTACAACGAATTAAAACCTGTCCCTCCCGTGTTTATTTTTGCATTCGAAAAGCAGCAACAGGGGTGGTGGAGAATGAGGCGATTTTTGCATTTAGTGGCGACTCCTCGATTGGTGGAAGCGGCTGCTCCGGTCTCTTCATCTTCTTTTTCTCTTTGTTTTTCGTCCCGTTCTCGCTCACGTCGCCGCAGCGGGCAGAATAACCTGAACCTGCAGATGGTATTCGAAAGGATTTTCTACGTTCGTAAAAATGAAAAATCGTAAGTTATAACATGGATCCGACGTATACGACATATGTTCGTCATGGTTAGCAAAACAAAACATCGCGTCACACGACTATCATAAATTCATGCCGGTACCTCAGTTGTATATATAGAACACAGACTTTTCTTTCGGCTCAAAAAATTTACCAACGAAGTGAAACTCTTTATTCGTTTCGTTTCCTTTTCCGATTCTTTCGTCTTCCGTCGTTACTAGAGCTGTCTATGGGCACTTCGCTGCTTTTCAAATTATATCTCAAATAGCGATTTCGAGTCTTACTTCCCTAAAGCGGCGTCCTTTCCAACAGTCGGAAGCGACAACGTATCTGGTTATTGCTCTTTCGTTCGAATTTTTTCAGTAAACGAACAAACTTGCAGCAGTTTTAAGAGCGAAGAAAACAGCGTACGGTCTGCCCCGCCGGGATCGTCCGTTTCGTCTCCGGAGAAGGAGAAGCTGAGACCCCGTCGTGTATCATCCCTAAGCATTCTGCGCAAACAATACATTCTCTTCTTATCCCACAGATTTTATCGGAAACCTCAAAAATCTCCGAATTCCGAAAACTTTCATATTACACACCTAACTTACTAAATTTCAAGAAGGCCAAAATATTACCATGCGTTAACGATCCTCCGCCGCCCGTGTTGTTAATGTAAAAAAGTCGGACGGGTTATCCTCCGAATCTATTCAGTCTTCTCAAAGCCCGTCGCCCGATGAAAATAGGAGGGAAGCAGGAGGCCAGGAGGAGGAGGATGGAAACTGGGGATTCTCGTAAAAAACTCGATTGCTTGACGCTGTGCATCGTATTCCGATGTGTTATGTCCATCCCAATCCGGCGCTTGTATATATCTCGATATCAGTCTGGGCGCGCAGTCGCGCGTTCACGATGCGTCAAAAAATTTCGGTTGAGTCGCCGGAAGAGTGCCACGTTAAACATATTCGGACCCTCACGTAATAGAAACTTTTTTTTCTCCTTCTCAGCCGTCGATCTGGACCTGCGTGTGCACGGACGGTTCATCGTTCGGACCTTGGATGGTAAATAATCATGCGTTCGAGCGTTGTTTCCGCAAAGTGCATGGTCATATCAGAATTGAATTTTGAAAAATTCGCACCCGTCCACCACGCATATCCTCTAACCGCACCGTTACGTCGTCGGTCGTATCTCACCTTCGACAGTCTCACGTAACATTTTTTCGGCATATTTTTTAAACGAAGAACGCCTTCCGGTTTGGCGCCACATAGACAAGACCCATGCTCCTCTCTCGTGTTTTTTCGCAAATATCACGTGCAGTTTTACGAACCCCTACATTTCCGGACTCACAGAGCGCTGATTCCGTATGACTCCTCCGTCCAGCATATTCCATATTCCCTCTGTTGAGCATGTACCTCTTCTACTACGCAGGCTTAATAACACACGATTCATTCAAGCGCGAAAGCTTTGCAACTGTCGCCCACCCGTGTCTCGTAATCCCACGTCTGCAGTCGCATAACGTTCCGCGAAGACGTATCGAAATCGTTGTTTTCTCCGCGTCGCGAAATCGATTTAGAGCAGTTACGACCTCTTTCAGAACGTAAAACGAATACTGCGAACAAATGTTGAAATTGCAGTCTTCGCCTTATCTAGGCAATCCCCGTGCGAGTCTCTCGAATAAGTCAGCGATTATTAACGGCGACCCGACCTCTCGTCGTTTGATTCCCGATCGCCCTCCACGATCACAAGAATCTCTTAAGCTTCTCTCTCCTCCGCGTTGCTCATTCTCGTCATCCGATAAAGCAGCGTTGCCTCTGCGATGTCCAAGCTGCTCTAACTCCTTTCTTTATCGTAAAGAAGTATGAAACACAGCAGACAATGTTCCGATAGCCTCTCGTATTGGCGCCTAGTTCGGTCTTATTAGGATTTCGATTCAAAATAATGAAGAGAGATACCGCGCCGGCTCACCGATACACGTATTGCTGACTAAAGCACCTTTCTCCATTCCCCGGTATAGCAAACCTCCTGCGTCGCGCGAACCGTTTGATATTACTTCTCCCCAAAATACGCGCTAAACCCAACCCGAGAAAGACCGCGTTCTATTCGAAAAGAACGGGCGCTTTAACCTTCCTGAAAGAGTAGCATGAAACACGATTCGGCATCGCGTCGAAATAAACATTTTGTAATTTAACTTTTCATCAATTTGCTGAAGGTTTCGGAACAAATTACCACCCCCTCGCGTCATCCTTTCTTCCGTCACCGCTTCGACGTATCGATCCTCTTCGAGTTTTTTCGAAACTTCTTCTACGTTGACAGCGTCGGCGGCATTATTATTATTATTATTATTATTATTATTATTATTATTATTATTATTATTATTATTATTATTATTATTATTATTATTTATCTTATTTATCATATCATTATTTGTATTATTTATTATTTATACTTATTATTATTTCCCGGCTACAGGAGCGTAACTGGAAAAAATATTCGATCCTACGTATCAGAGCCTCCCTCCGGATCCGCGGTTCGTCAGAAACCCTAATGGGGCCCCCTCTCGCGTACAAATGCCCGCACTCTTCGATAGAAAATTCTATGTTTTTTCGTCCTATTATGTCCTTCATGTAGGTACTGTAGTAATTTACCACATACCTGTGCCTTTTGCAAAATCGCTCGTATTCGGCCAATCGCACTTTCCGTTCATGGTAGCTAGCGTTTACCAGTCCCGCGATTATGTGAATAGCTTCCTCACCGAATGCCGCAAAGTCGCCTTCGACCTCGGAGATATCCCCCGTTTCGAAACTTTTATTTTGGTTGTTATCGCCGATAAACAAGATTTTTACGCCTCCGAAGGCGCAAGTGTAATTTTTGTTGACCAAACGAAGAACGCAGTCGATGAACAAAATTTCGCTCGATTTGCATTGATTAAATTCGTCGATTACCAAAAATTTTATTTTTTTCCAATCGCCCACCTTGAACTTGTAACGCTCACCGAATTCGTGTTTGACGGGGTTGACGGGATAGTCGAACAGGGAATGAAACGTCCCGATAGGAATTTCCGAAAACTCGAAGTCGTTTTCGCCTAAAATATTTCTCAGGACGTTCACGGTTGCGTGAGTTTTGCCCGCTATCAATATTTCGTACGTTTTGATTTTTTGAGCGTCGATCATTTCCGAAAGAATCTTTTTCAATAATTCGGATTTGCCCGCGCCCGGTAAGCCCGTCAAAAGAACGATTTTTGGTGAGTTCGGATCCTTTTTTTCGTTAAAATGATACAAAACTTCCAACAGAGAAATGCACTGCTGAGGGGTCACGACTGACGTCATCTTATAGTAGATTTTTCGATTACTAATTAGGGAAAAAACAAAACAATCGCGGGTGTGCGCTACGCGCTCCAGACTATTATTTTTTTAATATTTTATATTATATTATTAAAAAAACGATCGAATAAAAAAAATAAAATATCTATTATTTTAACGCTCTATTCAGTTTAAGAAAAATCTTAATGTTTTTGGAAAAAAATGAAAATTATGTTTTTTAAATAAATTAAATTAAAGATTCTGAAATTTCATTTAAACCCCCTCCTCTCCTCCTCCTCTTCGATACGTTTAGCATAATAGCGCAATTTTCTTCAACATGGCGTCGGGCCGATCGAATATCTTTAAGTCGTACTTGTCCGATATCTTGGGACTCGAGAAATCCGAAATTAACGGGAAGAAAGCCATTTATCGAAATTTACGAGCCGAATTCGATATTAAATACGAAGAATCTAAGAAACCCAGCGGAAAAGGATGCACGCTATTTTCAAAGCGCGATAAACCCTTTAGCGTTTTATTTAAGGATTGTGCGGAAAAATACGAGGCGAGACTCAATTCTGCAGAATACGATTCGGAAAAAGACGGGTTCGGTTTAAGGGAATTAAAAACCGTCTTTATAAACGATAACTTTGAACGGATTAGAGAGTTCGAACGATTTTTTCGTCTGGGTTTCGACGCTTTTCTCGAACACGAATTGAGCGAAGACGAAAAAGAGCGGTACGATAAGTACTTCGAGAACGTTCAAAAAGGCCTCAAAAACGCCACCGAAGACGACGACGACGACGACGACGACGAAGAAGAAGAGGAAAAGAAAAAAGAACAAAAAGGAGAAGGAGAAGACACAAAGAAATTAAAGAAAGAGGTGTCAAAAAAGTACCGCAAATTTACTAAAAATATAGAGAAATTACGAGCGAGTGAACGTTCAAATCCTCTGAAGCTTTCGCGCGCCGTTGCCCACGGCGATGATTTCGATCTCGGGTGCGGTTCCTGGAGCGACCTCGAATTTATCAACATTCACGATATTTGGAGTAAACGTATTATATACGTTAAGATGATCGAGACGCCGTACTATCAAATACCGTCCAGGTTCGCGGAAATTAGGAAAGAGAGTAAACGGATTTACTTAGAGCTCGAGACCGATAAGAATAAAAATTGTAAAATCGCCAAAAAGCCGAAAATGGAAAAGAAACGCGCGAATAAAAAAGGCCGCAGTGGCAGTGGCAGCGGCAGCGGCAGCGGCATCCAAGGCGGCGAAGTTTCATTCCTCGAAAGAGAGGATGGCGAAATTGAAGAAGGAGAAGAAGAAAAAGAAAAAGAAGAAGAAGAAGATACTCTTGTTAGAGAAGTTGGTCCGGGTGTGAAAAAAACCGATGCCATTGAATCGAATCAAGGCTTGAAGAAGAAGAAGAAGAGCAATATCGATTCGAATAAGGAACGCGAAGTTGTCGCCGCTTCAAATCCGAGTGTAAATACGCTTAGTGATATAATAAAGGCGCACGGAAGGATAGAGCATCAGCAGTGGCAGCAGCAGCAACAGCAGCAGCAGCAGCAGCAGCAGCAGCAGCAGCAGCAACAATCGTCCGATGCCTCGAAAAGGAAACACCGCGATTTGGTAGAAATTGCTCAAGGTCGCGGCGGTGGAGGCAATGAGAACTCGTCGGAAGAAAATCCACTACCTATAAACAAAAAGAAGAGTGATAGGTTAGAAGGCGAAGAAAAATTGCGAAAACGACATCGATTAATGGACATGCCAGATTTGGGGATGCTGGGAGAAAAAGATATTATTCGTAGCGATAATTCTCCGGAAGATATAAAGGAATCCGATCAAAATAAGAAAAAACGCGAAGGCGAAGCAAAGAAATCGAAGCAACCGCAGCAGAAATCGCCTCCACCAACCCCGGGGGCCAGCTCGTTAAAAAGAAAACTACCCCTCGAGGAGGTTGAAATCAATTCCCACGACAGCGGCGTCGACAGTGACGAGAAAATTCAACCGGATTTAAAGAAAAAAAGACGCGATCGGGGAGAAACCGAGAACAAAAAAAAGGAAGAGAAAGCGAATTCGGAAAATGAAAAGCTGACCCTAGTTTTAAAACCCACAAAAAATAAAGGGTGAACGTAAATAAAACGTAAATTATTATTATTATTATTATTATTATTATTATTATTATTATTATTATTATTATTATTATTATTATTATTATTATTATTATTATTATTATTATTATTATTATTATTATTATTATTATTATTATTATTATTATTATCATTATTTTATTTTTTAGTAATGAAGTATCATCGATTTTTTATGTTAAAAATTACGTTAATAATATGTAAATAAAAGTACTTTTCTTATGAAACATTTTTGTTTAATTTTCCACAAACCCTAAATTACGATTATCCGTAGCATGAATTCCGACGGGAAGAGGAAATTGGCCCCCGTCAAAAATGACGCAATTTTTTCTCGTAGTAAAAAACTTAGAAGCACGTCATCCTTCGACGAGGACGACGACGACGACGACGGCGACGACGAAATATCGGCTCCTATTTTCCTTCCGCACCCCCAGGAGCCCAGTTCGATTTTTTACCCCGAACACGCTTGCAAAGTTTCGACGAGCGAAGATTTCGTAAAAGTCGGGCTGTCCCCCGAAATAAAAAAATTAGCGCCGCACGCTTTGTTTGTTCGTACCAACATCTCCAGTTCCCAGGCGACGGCGGTGTTGCTTATGATGAAACAGTTTTTTCGATATAGAAATATAATCGAAGCGCCGTCCCAGCCTCCGCTAGATAATCGAGGGGGGTTCGTCTTAGCGGACGGAACCGGGCTCGGTAAAACCCGAATACTTTCTTCCTTCGTTTATAATTTAACTTCAAGCGGCAGTGCCGGACACGATAGTAGCGCCCGCGGGCACAAAACGAAACGCAATTACTCCTTTTTATGGGTAACTTCGAAAACGGAGTTGTTCGATGACATTTTTAACGAATTACGCTCTACTAATGAGGAAATTTATAAAAAAGTGAATATCTTTAAAATAAACGAATATATCGATTTAAAATCGTGGCAAGACGACGTCGAAGAAGACGACGACGACGACGACGACGACGACGACGCAGGTGCCGTAGCGACCGCTATAGTCTTGACAACGTATAAATTATTGCAAATTAATTTACCCTATTTCCTCAAACCTTTTTTGAACGAGGAAGAAAGGGAGGGGAAGGAGAAAAGCCGATCGTTCAAAAAATTCGACGCCGTTTTTTTCGACGAATTTCACGCTATAAGAAACACATCCCCGTACTACGGTAAGACTATAATCGCTGGCAAGCCCGCCGGAATGGATTACGTTCAGTTCGCGCGAAAATTATTTCTCGATAGCGATGAAAACACCGGGTGTTTCTGGAAACGGTTTAATATAGCCGACGCCGGCGACTTTCTCCTCAAATTGTACAGAAAATACTCCTTTTGCGTACTCACGAGCGCCACGCCCTTCACGGAGGATGCGAATTTATCGAGCGTGGAATTCTTGGTGGGGAACGCGCTCCTCTTCGCCTCGGCGGGGGGAAATCGAGAAGGGATAAAAAGTAGGTTTCTAAAATTAAGCCGATACGTAAACGGTTCTTCGGCAAAGGGATCGATCACCATTTTGGAACCGATTTTGAAAATGCTGTATCACCACGGCTCGTACATTAGCAGGGTGATAAGCATGCGCGGGGTCGGTTGTTTTATGAGAAAATTAAAGTTGGACCCGGGAATACGAATGTGTTTTTCGGAGAGTAATCGATACATCAATTATTTGACCAAGATTCGGCAATCTAACTACCGAGACGAGTGGAAAATTGATTCGCGGGGAAAGGAGCTGGATGAGGCCGTCCCTTCGCCGTCGTTGACTCTATCGCCCTTATTCGACGCCGTAAGCGATAGCGAGGAGCTTGAAAAAAAAATGTTTGTAGACTCCGATGGCGATACCGTTTATTACGTCGATGTCGAGGTTAGAAACGCTCTAAGCGCTTTCGGGATAGACGAACGAGCGGTCAGACGAAATCGTGAAGAGCTCGAAAATGCGCGTTCGTTTCTAATATCTAAAAAAAATCTACTTTGGAGGAAATTCAAAGCCGCGATAGTGTTGTTTTATAAAAATTTAATTTTGAATTCAAAATCCAAAGGGTGTGTTTCTTACATGCTCAAATTGTTTCGGGCTTTCGCGGAAAAGAATAAGAATATCAAGGTCATTTTCGCAACCTCTATCACCGGAGATAACGCTTTAGTTAATAGTAGCAAAAAAATAACTAATTTGTTCGAAAGAAGGAGAAGAAAAAAGAGGCGACTGCGCGTCGCCATCGGCGGTCTCGAAGAAGAATCGAGGATCGAAGACGAATGCGGAGAGGAGGATCAAGAAGAAGAACAAGAAGAAGAAGAAAAAGAAGAGGAAGGGGAGGGAGACGAATTATCCGATCGGGGCTGGACCGATGAGGAGCGCGAGCTGGAAGAAATAAAGCGATTCGCGTTTTGCGCGGCTTGTCAAAATTATTACTCCACGGAAGATAGCGACAGAGAAGGAAACGCTACCTCTGGTAGCAGCGTCGAGTGCGTGGGAAGCCATTCGGCGTTCTTTCCTAACGCCACCTCCTATCAACTCGTAGATATGTATAGAACGATGCTTACGATTTCGTTGATAATGTCCGTCACGGAAGAACTATCTACCTACGCGCTCCCGATAAATCTTCCCGCGCCGCCGCTCCTTTCTTCGTCGAATAAAAAAATCGAGGAACCGCCTCATCATAGAAAAAACCTAACACTTAGGGTATTCGCTCCGTTCACCCCACCCGAATCGTTACTGAGGTGCATGCCAGCCTCGTTCATAGATTACGTGATCAACGGACTCGGAAGAAAGTCTTGTAAAGAAGTTACGAACAGGTCGCTCATGCAGATTCGCGATTTGAAAAATTCGGGCTGTTATTTTATAGCCCCCAACACGGAAAATAAAAAATTCAATAAATCCATCGACGCCTTTAATAACGATCCTCGAATAAAATCGATCGTCGTGAGTAATAGGGGCAGTACCGGAATAAATCTGCACGATAGCAACCGAAATAAATCCAAAGCCCAAAGACTCCATTTGTTTTGCGATTTTCCTTACAGCTCCTCTAAGGTGTTTCAGCACATGGGTAGAAGCCATCGGACGAACCAGTCCACCAAGCCCACGTACACGATTTTCACCCTCGACTCGTTCGCGACCGAAGAAAGATTTTCGACGATTTTGAAAAAACGACTGGGCGATCAAAGAGCGGGCGTCTTTTCCAATCGCTATTGCGACGTCGTCACCGACATTTTCGAGACCGACGACTACGATAGCGATCACCGAGGGGGGAGGAAAGCGTTTTCGCCGTCGTCTTCGTCTTCGTCTTCGTCGTCGTCTTCGGAGGAAACCGTAAACAAATTGGGAGTTTTTAGGCTCATTCTCTGCTCGATCCTTTTCCTTTCGGGCGGCTTTCGAATCCCGAGGAACGAATACAATACGTCCCTAGGAAGAGACGGCCATCGCGAGCTCTATTTCCCGTCCGGCCTTAAACGAAATCGTCTTAAGAAGTATATCGATAATAGGTGCTCCGAATTATTCCGAGAAAACGCGAATTTATTCTCAACCTGGGCTTATTTTTATATGACTTTGCATTTTACCCATTTTCTCATAAAGAGGAGGAAGGATATCGTCGCCTACGCGCTCCTCGAGCCCTTCGTCGACGATTTAAATCGAAACGTGTACGCGCGGTGGAGCAAAAAGATCATTCGCGAAATCGATGCTACCTGTAGCGCGAGCGTCAAAAATGCAGGTCAGGCGAAAATATTAAACATGATAATGTATTCTCCGCCGAGATTTCAAAGGTTATTTTTCCTCGTCCAAAAAAGCTCTTGTTCGTGGTTTTTAAAAAATATCCTCGTCAAAGAAAAATTTCTGACCAGGAAACACAACATCACGTGCGGAGAAGTCGTCGGCGGCGATACGTATAGCGAAAATCATTTTAAAATTTACGTTAAAATATTGAACGGCGAATTAATCGATATGCTACGGAGCGAGAAAATAATCGTTTCGAATTTAAACGCGCTTTTGTACAACGACTACACTTCCGCTTTCAACGCCCTATTGCGCTTTAATGACAAAAACGACATTCCAAAAATAAGGAATAATTGGCTGATTTTTAGGTTATTAACGAAAGAAGGCTCGTCGTTCGCCGATTACGAGTACAGATACGCTCTGTATCGGTATCGGCCGGAAAAGTGATTTCCGAAGCGTGCGTCCAAAACCAAACACACGTACACACACACACACACACATATATATATATATATATATATATATATATATATATATATATATAAATATATATATATATATATATATATATATATATATATATATATATATATATATATATATATATATATTACGCTCTGAATAGAAGTCTATGTAGGTGAATGAAACGAGTAGCGTTACGTTTTATATAAACTTTATTAATAAATTAATTATTTTCTTAATGTCAGAGGTCATGATTTATTAACCGGCTTGTCACCAACGGAACGGAGTGGCTGACTGAATGAAGCTTTTAAAAAAAAATTCTTCTTTGTGATAGCGCGCAGGAACTCTCGTTTAAACTAATAAAAGCGCCGGACGGATTGACGGGTAATCGCAACGATGTTGTCGAATATGTCGTGTCAATTCTATTTTTTTAAATAAATTTTATCCAATTTTTCGTGTTTATTTTTTATTTTCTCCCTCTGTAGGTTTACTACTACTACTACTATCATTTTGAACGCCGATAAGTTTTTCGTCTGTCGATGAAAAAAATAATAGTTTTATTTTGTCGTTAAACTTTAAACTTTGCAAATGTTTGATGGTTTGTGGGCTTATTTTATCTTTTATGGTAGTCCAGGAATCGAGTTCGTCTTTGATGAACAAACCAGAAATTAGTTTTATTAACACCGCTATTAAAAAGTAGAAACCAGTCACGAGCAACAAGCTTTTGAAAATTGACTGTTCCGTCTGTATTTTAACGAAATGGTTTCTCTCAAAACCATCGATCATATTCGTATCGTATTTTTTGGCGAGTGAAAATAATAATAATAATAATATAATATTAATATAATAATATAGGTATAGATGATAATTTTTAAGGAAGGATAATATAAAAAAAATGAAATTAAAGGATTCAGAAAAAATATTTATTATCGATTAATCAATCGGCTCATTGTATAATAACATTTAATATTTTCATATTTCGCGATGAGGAAATCGAAACGTCCGCCAAATATATAATACGCTTCAAAAGATCTTCTTTTCCGGAATGTTTTTCGTGCGCGATAACGAAAGTATAGCTATAAAATGCGCACTCGCCGTTCCCCTTTTTCGAGCAACACAGCTTACAGCGTCTCGTCTCTCGCGGCCAACGTTTTTCGGCGAAATTTTCTTTGCCGTAGAAAAAGGTTTTTAACTTGCTCGAGATTTCGGCGAGATTTTTATCGGTATTGCATAATAATAGCGCTATATTGCTACATATTTCGTAATTTTCGAAATGTTGATTATAATTTAACGATATTCGTCGAAGCAATGTTTCGACGAAAAGTCTTTTAAAATGGATTTTGCTTTTAACGCAAGAAGAACACTCGAAAAAAGTTTTTCTGGAACACGAACAATCGGCAATATCTTTAAAATTAAAATTGTCGACCAAAGGCGCGAGAAAATTATATATAGCTCTTTTTTTGCTAGTTTTAGAAAACGAGAGCGGTAAAATAATGATAACGAAATTCTTCTGGGTTCGATTACCGTCGCTGAGACTACACTCGGTTCTGAAATAGTTTGAAAAAATACCGCTACTCTTCGCTATACATTTTTTTTGAACGTTTTCTCCGCCGCGCGAACACTTTACGCGAACCGTGTAGATTTTAATTTTAGCCATTTAACCGCTCGCTTTCTCTTTAGAAGCGAAATTTACCAAACCTTTTAAACCATTCGTCGTAGAAGAAGAGGAAGAAGAACCGGAAGTATTCCTAACCACCACGACTAACATTAGGAACGAAATTACGAGAATAAGGAAGTTTATACCGTTGAATCCAAGTATTGGAAAATACTGTTTGCCGGGCATAGGCATCGATGGTTCTTTTTCATCGATCATTGCGCGTGTGAGATTTAATCGATCGGTTTGTCGGTCGGTTGAATTAATAAATAGGTAGGGTTGTCGTTAGGGGTGAAGTAAATCAGCTTCAATTAAATTTAATTAATTATCGTGGAAAAAGATAATTTTTCAAAATGAAGATTCAAATAATTTATTTATTACCGATACTAATTATTATCCGTTTTAATTATTAAACAAACGTAATTTTTTTGATCAGAATAAATTATTATTGCTACTATAATAATGTAGAGAAAATTTATTTAACTCCGTTTGATTCGAAAATAATTTACAAAAAAAATAAATAAAATATAAAATAAGCGAATTTTAAAAAAAAAACACGCCGACGGATGACGATGATGAATTCGACGCAATTTACCGACGAAGATTTCATTAACGCCGAAAAATACGCAAAGTTGGCGACCGAACAGGAGAAATACAAGCTGGCGAAAATATCGAATTCTAATTTTTTCAAAGCTCTGAGAATTAAGAACACTGGCCGCGAGGGGTGGATACAGAATGGCGTGTATTTAGAAAAAGATCAACCGGTGACCGGTTTCTTAGAAATCGAAATCGACCCGGAGGATCTCGACTGCGAATCCGTTTCGTGTTTTCCAAACGATCCGACCAAATATTCGGCGAAAAAAGAAGACGTCGCTGACGACGATGACGATGAACAACGGGAGTCGGTCGCGTGCGATTTTTGGAATTCGAAAGAAAGAAAGGTAGAGAGTGGCGGCGTTAGTTTCAAAGCTTGCCAATCGGCGTGTTTTGATATAGATATGGAAATTAATAAAGAGAGCGGTAAACCCGTTCCGAGAGGGACCTTGTATATTCAAAAAAAGGGAGAAAGCTTTTGCCGCGCCATTAATCAGCAACTTTTAATATTCGCCACTATTCCCGAAAGCCGGTTCTCCGCCTCCGGGAAAAAGATCGACGGGTACAACACGAGAGACGTTCCTCCGTTTAATATAACCGACGAAACCTATAGTAGATTCGAAATCACGTACGAGTACTGCAATTATTTCAAACAAAAATTCGACAGCGCGGAAAAGGATTGTTACGTCCCTCTTGGCGCTAAGATCTCCGAGCTCTTCGTCGGCCGAGTAATTACCAATTTTTTCCTCGGGTCCGATTCGAAAGCGTTGAGGGAAAGTCTTCCTCGATTCACCGTTACGGGTGGCAGCGCTGGTAGCCGCGGCCTAGGAGGAGAAGAAGTAGGAGGTGGTAAATCCAACATCCCCGAAGTCCGTGAGAAAGTGAATGTCCCGTCTTGGTTGGGAAACAAAAATCCTTTTGCCGCCGAAGACGACGTCGACGATATTCCTACCCATTTTCCCTTCGCCGTGCAAAATTATTAAAAGAAGCGTTCCGAAGAGTCGGCTGTGCACTCGTAAGACGATATTTTCCTCTAGGTATAGGAGGTGTGGAGAAGTTTTACCGTTATTAACGAATGTTGATTCGTGCAAGCCGAACACTATTGCGGATCCACCAGAGGCAAAACTTCTGAAAGAAAGTCTTTCTAGCAGGTACGAAAAATCAGATGAATAAAGCAATGTAAGTTTGTTGATTTTATAAAAAAATCTCTAGATCCGTGCTAGAGGCGTAAAAGACACCATTCGTAGTAAGAATTAAGTGTGGCTCAATTATGATTTTCCGCTTTTAGGACAGTTCAGTGTTATATATGGTAATTATTTTACATTATATATTCGTATAAAAACACGAAATTTACCCATAGCCACTATCCTACATAATTGAAATAGAGCAGCCTCTTACCTGACTCTACGTATTCGGTAGAAGTAACCGATATGCCTCTACTTATTTTACTCGGCTATCGTACCCCACGGTAACTACCCCTTATTCTTTGATACATCAATACTCTCCGTGTCGCCGTTTGGCGCTTCGTCATTAATACTTACCGCATTTTATGTATAATGACTAATTAGCTATCTATATGCCGTATACCCGTCCACGTATATCTTCTAGACTATTAAACGTTTCACCTAGATACACGTGATTATAAGGTAATAAATTTTTAGTGAAAAATTTTTTATCTACTCGATTAATCAGTCTATTTTAAAATAATAATATGATAATATAAATATAATCACTAATAACTCTGTACGATAAATAGTCACATAACTATAGATTTTATAAAAACCCATCGCGTGAGCATTATACGTACTCGAACTAAGGAAAAGATCCGTGGAAGAGTTTTTGGAATAATACCCGTTCTCGAAAAATCGCCAAAGCCATGTTATATGGATTAAGTATACACGTATTATTACCTACTTATTATCACGTACTAAGATAAAGTATTTCACTCAGTTGTAGTATTATCAATTAATATAATTGGTCGTCGGTGATAGTGGCTCGCGGACGTATCCTCGCTATTGTGAGCGTAATATCTGACTCATAACGTCTCGGCAGGACTTTGATAGTAAGAATAATAGTACTTAAGTGTGAGAAAACTATCCTGTAGACGATTTCACAATTACTATAATAGCGTTTACCAAATAGCGGACGCTACGGTCTCTAGATATAAGGTAGTCAGGTAGTGAATATATTATTCCTAAAAGTACCTTGAGTGATGTTATTTCGGCGTTCTAGAATATAATACTTGACTAGCTCTATATATGGTTTATTTATCTACGGTCTCCGTATTTATACTACACGTCTTTTGATTAGATTGAGCTGTAGTACTGCTCGCTCAGTAGTATTAGGGACGTATATGAGTATAGTAGTGACTATAGGATGTATCATTCTAATCGTATTAGACCGCTCGGCCTTTTAATGATTATAGTTTCCATAATCGGCTCGTTGGATCTCGTGTTTAACAAGAGCTGTGGAACGAAAAGCGATCTTAAGGAAATTAAAGAAAACACATCGTTTTCTTACCGAACCTTTTTTAAGGAGAATATGAAACTTGTTGATTCCGAAACTGCTCCCTTTTCCCCGAAAGACATAATCGATTACATCCATAGACGCTCAAATTGAGAAGAAGCTCTATGAACTTATACTGGTAGATCAATTCGGGTATATAAAAAAATAATAAGTGATAAGTAGCTGACGATCGTACGACGTAAATATGCGGACGAAGACGACGACTCGTACGACGATATGACTATACGTACACGACCTGCTACAAACCATGTTTTTACATAATCGAAATAAACCGACGTAACGAACTTAGTACTCAGTTATAAAATATACACTTTTAACGGATCTATATATTTTAATATGTATATAGATACTCAGGTCATAAGTTTGGGTCAGTCACGATATTCCTATACTACACGAAACTACTCAGTTTACCTCAGTATTATATATTTGAATGTACGAAATAGTATTCTATAAAAGAATTTAAAAAATAGATATTAACACATATTAGCGCGGATTATTTTTATTGACGACGTTCATTAATAATTATACGCTTCGCTATTCAATTCCGTTCCTGAACCACTCGTATCGTTTTACAGAAGAAGCATTTGAAAAGCCAAATCGATAACTAGAAACCGGGCTTCTTATCCAAATTGTCTACTCATGAGCTATAGTACTTTGTCTGTAGCTTAACTGCACAGCTTTAAGTTTTCGTACATATCCGCTTATTTTGTTAGCTAAATAAATTATATCGTATATAATAATAGGGACTCGATAAATGATTATTATTAATTTAATCCACTTTAATATTGATCAATCTTCTTAGTTTTTGACGTTGGATGCGTAATTCTTCTGACTTTTCTATTATTGTTGTCTATTTGTAAGATGACATTACCACGGCTCTGCACCCACTGACTTAAAATTGTCTCTCAGAACTTATAGATCGTCTGTAATTAACACTACGCTCATCTCATACTAACGACAAACGCAACTTCGTCTCACGTCGATTTTGAAATTCGAGATGATACGAGTCGAAGGGAGTTTATTGTGTATAAAAAAAACGTAAATCAAAACCAAAAAAGAATTCGTATTATCCGGGTTTCAATTTCGTGGAATTTGAAGGCATAAACGCCGTTTACAGAAAAAGATAGAAGGAGAAAAAATTATATAGATTAAAGGTCCTTATATCTTCGTTATTGGCCGAAGATAAATGAAGATTCTGAAATTACTTTCGGGAGAAGAAGCTAATAAGATTTTTCTATCAAAAAGTCAATTGTTTTATATCTCTGCAATTTATGGGAACACGCTTTGTGTATGTGTCGATGAGCTGGGCGGCGACGATTAAAAATAATTTGTGTTCATTAATCAAAAGGGAGTATGGATTTAGACAATCGATAATAGTTGCGAGTGACTTATACTATTACGTAATAAACCAGATTGTGCTGCTATTTTCAAGAGTCCGTGTGATTATTTTTTAATATGCATTGACAAATCTCGGAAACAATAATTTAGTATAGCCAAGAATTAATAATTAATTAAAATATTATAATTTGAATTTTCGACTTGTAATTAAATAAATAAATATTTAATTAATTATTTATTAAAATTTTAATTTTTAAGTAATAATAATTTATAATAATTAATTAATTTTTAATTTATAATATATAATTTTTAAATTTAATTTATATAAATAATTAATAAAAAAGGTTAATAATAATAAGAGATATAATAATAGGTAGTAATAAATACAAAGAATAATAGGTTAAGCAGTTTGATAATACTATATGAGATAATTCGCTCATAATATCGTGCCGGGAACGACACTAACGACGTCAGCAAAATACACGAGTAACCGCATTACAAAAACATTCCTACAATTTTTCGATTTCAGACGCATAATAATAGAATGGATTTCCTACACTCTGATTGGCGGAATTGATAAGACGCTCAATTGCGTCTCTTAACTCTTCTTCCCTTTACGCGACTTCCCTCTCGCCATCCTCTAGGCATTTATTATTCCTTAATTTTTACTCTAGCCGTATAGTAACATTCTTTCATAATTATGGTAGTGGTGATTTCATTGATATTCAGACCTTAAAAAACCATCTGTGAGCATTCCATCACGGTACCATTTTTCTTTTCTTGGTCCGACTCTCTCGATTTGCTTTTATTACCCTACTGTTACCCTGCTCTTATTTGTCGCGTCCGCCGTTTCCACCGGCTCGTTGTGGTCCCTTTGTCGTCCTTCTCTTGTTCATCGTCACAACTTCGCGCTCTGTCTCAGCACTCTCGTTTCAATAGTCGATGGCCCTAATCTTTCGATTCTCATTCTCCTCGTCTATCGCCATCGTCGCTCATCGTGACAATTATGAATTCTGGTTATTAAAAGACATTTCGGTGACATTTAATAATTTGGAATCAGGAAATATAAGAACCCGGTGATGCATCTATCTGCTTTTACGCATATTCCCTCGATAACCTAACCCATATTTCATTTACTAAAACGTTTCGCTGATTATCGCGCTATTAATAATAATTTCGAATATTTATACTTATTATCGTTAGGAGTAATCGGAAATATACGTATAAATCCTTCGGATAGGAAAGCCGCTCTATATAACTGTAAATCCACAACTAACGCTACGGCTCTAAAATTCTATTGAATCACTATAAATAAATTAATTTTGTTATTTGAGTACGAATGATAGTCGTGAGCGTCATTAATAAACGTATATCGTACGTTATTGAGAATATGAAGAACGTGTATTTCGGGATCGAATATGTGCTCCTAAAAAGCGGTTCTCGAGGCCCCTTTATTACATGGAACTGATATAATCCGTGATCAACAGTATTTTCAATTCTCTTTAATTGTTACTTTTTTTTTGGAAATTACACCGCTCTCTAATATATTTTTTCATAACCGTAGTTCAAAACTCACGCAAAAAGTTATAACGAACTGATCGTCGATACCCTGGGGTTGTTATATATCTTCCTTATACTTCTTCTGATCTTGAATTTACGCTTATTATGAACCCATCAATTTTCGTAAGTGGCGTTTTTTGATGTAAAGGTCGCACTCGCACTTAACAATACCCTCGCTTGCTATATATATTCCTAGACAAATCAGAGTTTAATTTTCCCATTTTCCATATTTTATATGTTTTGGTACTTTTTAAGCAACATTTCTATCAGTCCCAATATAGTTTATCTCACTAGTATCCTAGTGGTGTGACATATCTTCCATATAACACTTCATATTAGGAGGCTTTGAGAAGTCCTCGCTCAGTAGGGTGACAGGTCTCTACTCCACATATTTCTACAAGAATAGTGGTGTGAGACTGCGGCTCCGCAAACTTTCGGACTGATAAAGCACTGTTTTGCCGATAAATTCGGATGATTAGATAAGTTCCGTTACTTTGAAATCGATTCTCGATTTCATTGTGAGATAGCAAGTGTGTCCACTAAATAGGTGTCTTGAAGACACATCTTGACGTAGGCAGTATATCTAGAAAGTTTGCCTGGTTAGATGTATACTATGATAAATTCCCCGCTTGTTTAATCGCGCCATTCGTCGCAATCGGCAGATATGTCCGCTCTCAGTACGCTCGTAAGAATTTTTTATAGATTACCATTTCTCTTCTATATATATAGTTTGCATACAACTCTCTGCTGAATCGTATTGTATTCAGACAGAGGTGCGATATTAGGTTTCTTCAAAGCCTGTGCTATTTTTGCTTTTTGCTCTCACATAATACGCCAAAACGAGTTTTGTTTTACGCGGAGTACTCTTTATGGTGATCCAAGTTAAATAGTCATAACGAAAAACTGCGAGTACTCAATGAACGTGAATAAACGTTCAGAGTGATATTAGAAATATATATCATTAATTTTGACTTATTCCGTCCTTTTCTGTCACATCTAGTTGTAAACTTCATCCACAGAATTTTCCATCCACAAATCTTGCTAGATTCCCATACTCCTCTAGAAACATCGGAAGGTTCGAAATAGCGGGTTCAGTCGAGAGACATCATATGAACTTCTGCCTCACGACTCCTAATCGCTCATTACAAATACTCAAATGGATCAGACGTATCCTTCTCTAAGACCACAAGCCCACATTTTCGCCTCAATAACTAAAACTCAACGAATATAAGAAAATATAATTGGTTTATTGGCGCGACTTCTTTAATCAATCTGGGCTCGTAGGTAGGAACTAGTCGTCATCCAATCCAGAACGAGACTCTCCAAGAATATTCTTACTTGCGTTTCCATATGAACATACCCGAAGATTACACATACTTCACTAGATCAATCAGGTTTGAAGAACATCTATTGATCGAGTGCCCCAAGATGGCTAAGTAGCGTAGTCCCCCACATGCTCATTCTGATCATTACTCTCTCGCATGACCTGCCTCATAAATAACACACAAAAACAAAAACGCGGATATGTTCAGGCTTTCCATCTCATAAGTGTAGCCATTGAAAATGATAAAAGAAAGAAAGATCAATCAAGAATATTTCCTCTTGATCCCGCACGCGTTGATACGAAGCCAAGTGTCCTCCAATTATGGGCCATTTCCTGTCTCTCCATTCAGTTCCGCTTCTCTCGAGTCCGTTCAGTTCTCTTTAATTTTGGCGAAAAGGTCTGTAGTGAAGGAAAGAATCGTTCTCCAGTACGGCAACCGTAATCTCTACGTCTCACTACGCGACCGCAACGAGCCACGCCCATCACCCTACCACTACCTCAAATTAAAATAATCACTGACCTCCACAAAGTCTACTTATCGGTAATGGTCCTAGTTAGCACGATCTGTGAGCGATGACGATCGGTATTTACCTTTCGTCAGACAAGGCCCCACATATCTTCAGGTCCAAGAATACCCAGTTACTCCAATGAGACTCTCAGGCGAACAGCAGGCCAATAGCGTATCTATTCTAATTTCTAGTAACTTTCCCGGTCAGATACCCTAAATCGTCGAGCGAGAGAAATGGTAAACCAATGATGAATAGAAAGAGAAGGGGCGCTCCTGTCGAAATACGTCTCCAATGGCTCGACTACTCATTCCGTACTATCGTATTATTCATTTTTATAAGACCGAAATTTGTTCAGTTTTAACGCTGCGCTTTTTCAAAAATTCATCCCAGTTTTGGTATAGGCATTCACCGAAACGGCATCATCGATTAACCAGCCAATACTCTCGTAGAATAACTTGATCATCGATCATGTATACTCAAATACGATCACGTGTGCCACCTCAGAAATCATCACTTACCTTACATGCAAACAACTACGCGCCCAATAACTTCCATTCTCGAAATCATGCAGCCGGCCGGTGTATTTAGCACGACGATGAGAACAAAACCTCGTTTTTCCAATTTAATCAACATTCTTCTCATACTTCACTGGGCTCTGGACATGATTAGGGACAATGGGGTTCTTAGATATCTTATAACAAAACTTGAACTTTCAATTCGAAAGACGATTTCAGGATACACTTCAGGTATGTTCGAGCACTAGCGCTTTTTCTAAAAAAGTGTAACGATTCAATATCTAGTCTTAAAAACGGATTTCTACGCAAACGCGACAGCGTCTAAATTTCACCAATAAATACTTTCCAAGCAAGAAATAGATATGACATTAGAACAGAAATTCTATCAAAACTAACCAGAGATATTTGACCCTAATACGGTTACAATATACGTACCAAATCACAGCCCTTCTACCATTATTCCAGCACGGATAGTACTCGCCTTATCCCGGTAGTACCAGTGAGCGACTCTCTAAGGCACACACCCACTGCTGCTGCTTGCTGCTGCTGGACTTGCTCTGCGCTGTATTCGATAAAAAACCAAATTATATATACGAACTATTAATTTCTCACTACACCGTGTTTTCCTTCTCTCCAAAATAACTTTTGATGAATAAACTCATCTTTCCTCGCTCCCACTCTTTGAAATCAAGAACTCAGGTTATAACGATAGTCTAAAAAGTATAACTATTTCCCACCCAACTAAAGGATATAGGCTCTGCGACCCCTATCCTCTCCCGTGCCATTGGGTAATTCTGTTTCCTTGGCAATTATAATCGGAAAGGACAGATTTTGCGGAAATTATTCGTTGTGTGAATACTTACTAATTCCCTCTAGAAATGCTCGCCCCTCCACACTCGAATTGATGGATTGTGAATAGCATGCATGTCATTGATGGACGAAACTGGTAGAACACAGATAATCTACTACAAAATATTATGAATTTGTTTCAACTGTCCTCGCGACCTTTGAGGCACCATAAGACAGGTGAGACATTGAACGATATGTTGTGATCTGCTGGAACCTCTGTACCCGACCCTTATGGTCAATTTAGATTACATTGGTGGCTTTTGATAATTTTTTTTTTCTACTACAATTATGTCGTTTCGTATTAATTTCTGAGCGATACAATAGTACAGTAGTCCAGTAGGTGTTCAAAAGTTAATAAGTTAATAGAATAAAAGATTTCTTACAGTAGCTATCATCTACTCTGCGACCTTATCTTATGAAGAAAATAATTATTGATCAGAGAAATGTTGAACTTATATATTCAAAGGAAATATAAATAAATTTATAATGTAGTTTTTAATTATTTTCTATAAAATTATAATTAATACCTCTGTAAATTGTCCTGTTAGCTTAAATGCTCTAGCATAATTAATGGACACTGTAAAGAAGTATACGGTACAGTTAAGTAACTGGTAGCAGCATGAATTGATAAGAAACACAAACCTGTGAGTTATTAAAGCCATAGCTGCTGTGGTCTACTTCCATCTATACAATGTAGAAATTGTTATTGTTGTTTTTTCAAGCATTTTAAAACTGGATGGAGAAAAAGCACGAAGGCAAGTTGAATTTTATTTAGAGCGGTAGCGTATAATGATTTGAGTGAGTCAGGAGAGTAGATGCGTAAAATAATCCCGTATAAACTAAGCTAATGATTGTACTTGCGGCTCATCGCTCACGTCTCTAGATCAATTTAATTGCACAAAACTCTCGCTCAAAAATTTATTGAGTAGTTCATTATTCGCATTAAATACCACTTTCATAATATTTTTTAGTACATGAGGTAATTGGTCATATTGTTTGTGCACCGCAACGAACTGCTTATTCCCTCGAATTGAAGTGATGGTTGGGGTGACGAAGTATAGACATTTATGAAATTTTTCTTATTTTTATTATTTAATGCGTGAACTCTCATTCGTTTCCGCACGCTCAGCTTCGTTTATCTCGCCTCCGATGTGCACTTCTCGCTCTCTTTATTACCTATTGCACACAGAAAGTGTTCCTCGCCTCTCCACAGCCCATACACAAAAACTCGCATGAGAAAAATGGTTGGTTTAATCGAATGTTGATAGAGTCGAAAAAAAATAATTTCAAAATCAAAGATGTCGGACGCGTAACAATTTATCGAAGTACAAGGGATTAAAGAGCAGTTGTCGATCCAACCGTGCATTGATGCCCGAAGCTGCCCCCCTCTTTTTTAATTTCCTTTAGACATAATTGGCAAGTGACTGTAGGCAATAATTCGTGACGATTCGTATAGTATTTCTTAGACGGATATACTACATTTAGTAAATTGTCTTACATTTCGAGAACAAAGAATTGTCTTTACAGACGATTGAATCTTTAATTATGTCAAGTGTAAGGTGGTGCAAATCATCATTAGCTTTTCACGTAGCTGCAACTTTCTCTGTAGCTTCTAAATATGATATATATGATATAGACTCTTGTGCGGCATTCATCCATAAAACGAATTTAATCATTTCTATATTAATCACATCTAGCGTTGATTCTCGCGGCAAATCGTTTAGAACTTTCCTCGAAAATACGTTCTCTTCGTTCTTCTTTCTCACGGACGCAGAAGTACGTACTCCTTTACATTCTCTCTCATTAGTCTATGCAGATATGCATTTCAGATAGCAGCGGCGCGGCGCCGCACTTCCGCACTGCTTGAAACGGTGACTATGAGTGATACTGATATGTACCAACTCCGAAATTTTTTTCGGCATCTTTTTATTAAAGTTCTTCGGTGAAATACGCGATAAATGAATATATTATTTTCTAAGTTTCGCTCGTCTGAGAGCTACAAAAGAAGTTATGTATATGTAGGTATTGATACTGACGCGGCGCCTAATAACGAGATAATAATATTATAGTAATTTCGCTGTTTAAACTTAGACCTTCACCGAGAATAATACGTAAATTTACCTATATTCCGCCTCTGGATACGCGGCGGATTTATGAGTCTGAGCTATCAATAATTCACTATCTTCATTTACCTATTTTACTATATATCTCAGATGATAACGGTCGGAAGAAGAGCGCTTAGTATAATAAGAACGCGTTAGACGTAATTAGACTACGATCAGTAAAATTAATGATTCCTCTGAGGTCGATAAGTTCCGATATGATATTTTGCAGCCTCTATATTTGCCGATAAAGGATATATCATAATATCAATATAAATTAGGGTGATATAAAGAGACACGCGTGCGTAATAAGCGAGAGTAGAATTTTTGTCATATATTAGGAAAGATAAATATACGAATAAAACTATTACGTATATTGCCTACGAATTAATTAACGTAAAACTATAAGCCTATAGAGTTGGACGCGAGGGTGTAGTGATCTGCTGGTAAGCGTCTCCCATATTATCCTAGCTAGGGTCCGGATATAATAACTGTATAAAGTATATTAAATTTGTCTCGTATAAGATCTTGGATTGTGCAGTGCAATATTTCGCGAGGATACTCGAATAAACAATAATATATTAAGTAATATCTTTGAAGCTCAAAAATTCGTATTATCAAAGATCATGTTTACGCTTAGGGTCATAAAAGAGACATTTCTGCTCAGCAAAATATTACTAATTTATACAAACGCTAGTTTCTATTTATTCATTGTGTAACGAGATGGCGTAGTGAAAGTACTAATGATAAGTTAATAATAAAATCAATTCCCTACCCTGATTTACCATTTAGCAATTATTTATGCCTACTGAAAATTTATCTTTATTCGCTTACTCGTATAAGGTCATTCCTACAATAAGTACTAAACGAACTGTATTATTTTCATCAGCTGTGAATACTATAAGGTTTTATACTGTATTAATTCCATACGCTCTTTTAGCTACGATAAGGGTAGTTTCATATATGATACTATTACTCAGTCTCAGAATAATTATTTATACGCCCCGTGAAGAACGCCAGGTATAATAATAGAGATACCTTATAATAGTGAAAGGGTACTGATGTTACTATTCGTCAATATTATTCGGGAAACCGTAAAAAAGATAGCACTTTAGCCGCCCCGACGATCGTTTAAGCTATGTCGTGTTTAAATTTATTTATTTATCATGAACTTATAGATAAAAACTCAGGTTCAAATTAGATACTCGCTTTCCAGGCTCTCGGCTAGATGGAAGTAGAAGAACGGCTGACTCGATCATGACACCTCAGCGATACTGACGAAATATCAATATTAATATAAAGTAAACTTACGTTTTCACTGCGCGCATTTGCTGTATTTGTATTTCGGAATGGTATATTTTTGTCGATGGTCCGACGTGAATCGCATTACTGTTAAATCGGCGATAGATTTGCTCTTCGGCCTGCCTTTCTATATCGATAGCAAAGCCATGTCCGATCACGTTGCACTCGACGATAAGACCGGAAAACAAGGCTCGTCCCACCTGAAGCAACGTTTCCCCCACGTTTTGGGCCTACCGACGCACGTTTTAAGCCTTCTTGGTTTCAACATCGTTGAATTAAATAAGCTTACGCGCTACGTATCTTCGGACAATAAGTACAACATCGGGTCGGTGATGTCACAAAAACTTATTTCTCGTATGATCGTCGACGACGAGAAAGCGAAATCGCGGATAATGGAGAGCGTGAGGGAGTATAACCAAAAATTGCATATCGTTATGGGTTTCGACGTTGGTTTGCCTCCCCCACCACCTCATAATTTAGGAAACCATCATTTAGATAACCTCGATAATCGCATAGAACGAGGTGCGGGTAACAATCTTGTTAAAAAATTGTCCGCGGAATTATGCGTCACAGCGAACAAAAGCTCGTGCGGAAAAGAAAAAATAAATTAACACAGCACCGAGATTCGGATCGCAGATAAGATGCTAATTAAGATTTAAATATAAAAAATAAAGCCAGATCAATACGGTCACTCTATGACTAATGATCGACATTTTACTGTAATTGTAAGTTGAAAATAGTAAATATTATAGCTTAAATATATACTTTACCATTTCACAGACCAATGAGAACACGACATTATGTTGCCATCTCACGACTTATATCTATTTGATACTGCTGGTTTAATCTCTCGATAGTCCTCATGAGCTCGTCTCAATTAGCCTCTGGCATTCGATTTTGAATAATCTAGGTTTACGCGTAATTACTCTGTAACCCCGTTAGATTTTCCGCTTTCTACACTGCTGCATTATCGTTTTTCAAAATATACTATGCCTCGTCTTTCCTTGTTGTTTATCTAGAATACGGTCAGGACTTGACCTTCCATCATACAACACCCTCTCACAATGGTCCTCGCTGGAAGCTGGTGGTTGGGAGGCAAAACAGAGGTAACTGTCGAAACCCATAACGATATGCAAGTTTTGTTGGATTACTCCCTCACGCTCGTCTATCCTCCTTAATATACCTCTCGCAGAAATCTCTACGCTTTCTAGTCTAGACGTGACTCGATCATAGGGCACTGTCAACAGCGGAAAACTTAAGGTGGTTTTTGGCCTTGACGATGAGAGTGCACTTGGACCCGTGTACTGTGGTTGAGCATTTTACTTCAGATGTTAGACTCTTATATATTTCACAGGATTATAGAATACGTAGGCTATCAAGAGCTTTCTCTTTCCAGAAGGTTTACATGTCATCATCGTGGATTGAATAACTCGGCCCATTCGTTTTAACATATACATATTAGTGAGCTACAGTGTTTAGGCCCAAAACGTTGGGGGAACGTTGCTTCAGGTGGGGGGTAAGCGACAGCGTACTCAATTAGTCTTTTTGTGTCTTCATTTAAACTGTTTCTTATTGCTGCTTCGAGATGTGCAATGCGTTTTTTTATTATTATGCGACATTATATATTGTAATGTTATATAAATTGGCTTTGCTTATTACGTTTAATTATATAGATGAAAAAAGTTCAGTGAGAAGATAGTAATAATACATCTTATTTCAGCGAATATATTATTTAACTCTAGATAATGCGATTTACACGTGGACTACATCGACAATAAAATAATATTACTCCATTATACCGAAATGACAATAAGTATACAGCTCAAAGATGCGCTCAAGTGAAAATACGTATAAGTTTCTTTTCAATTTGTATTATTATCTAGTTAGCGTATGCGCCGTAGGTGCTAGCTGGAGCAGACTACGTTCTTTACCTCTCAGTTCGTCACGCCGGATATATAGCTCGTATAAGTATTTCATTTGACCTCATGTATTATTTTATATTAAGTTCATGAATATAAAAATTTCTCAAAAGTGTGCATATAAACGATATTTATATACGTTCGACGGCTGAGCTATTAATAAATATTAGTCTCATCAATTATTATCAAGTTTATTAATGCGTTCCTCTTGTTAAACAACTCTCTAGCAGCCGTCCTCGCTCTCATATATCTTAATATGAAACGAGATCTCTAGTGTAATATTTTAAAACCCCTAAGCAACGTTTAAAATATACAGATCCGGGGGGCGAATTAACTCTGTATTTTTATTTTTAAAATTTTCATTGAAGACAGAGTATATAACAGGTGTCTTGATACTTGATAACTCAAGTCTTACTCCCTTTTGCCCAAGAAAGCGTGACTACTAATCGAAGTAAATATAATATTTATTTTTTTTTTTATAAATAGAAAAATTAAATAAAAAAATAAAATAAACATTACGTGTATATTTGTCTTATAGTTTGACGTAGAAGGAAACCCTCAGAGCGACCAAGAAAAATAATATTATATCACATACACTTTTCAAGATGTGAGTGTCAGTAATATATGAGTTTTTTTAAATATTGCTAATCTGGATACTCGGTGTTATTTGAATGGAACCAATAGTGGTGATAATTAATACCCTTCCTTCCTCTACACGAACTCATTGACTCAGTATTTACACATTAGTTAAGAATGAAAGAAAAACGCTGGCTTCCAGTTATTGATTGTTTAAAATTAGATTTAATATTTTTCGGTCATCATAGTGTTGCGTATATTTAATAGATACAACTTTAGTTGCCGCCGAACTGTCTTTGATCCATTTCCCATATCTCTGACGATTAGGGTGTTTCTCAATTGTAGGGAGTATTATACAAATGCCCTTAAGTTTGGCCTATGTTTTATTACTCTCTCGTGATGCCTTCTCTTCTGTGTACCTCTCAACATATTTATGGCTATTGAGCCATCAATCCTAGAATCTTAATCGCAGGACTATGAAGTTGTTCTACTATATACGAATTTATCCCCACCTAGCTTTAGGATGGGCGGTGCCGCATCTCAGACCACCTTTTTGACAGCCCAGCAACGGCTGCTTTCTTTTGTTTTTGCGTATACTCACATGAACTACATTTAATCGGTGGGTAGAAGTATATTTTTAATTAAAATTTGTTAAAAGTATCAGAACACTTAAGACAATTTTTATTTCAAATAACGATTAAGCCATAAACTTGATGTCAATGAGTTGAGGTGTGAGAGAAGGTTATCTCGAGCAAGTTTTTTATTCTAGTTTTTTCAGTTTACTTTCCTGTTAAGAGGAATTTAGTGTGACCTCATCAAACCTCTTATTACATCAAACCTCGTAAGCTCGATCACTGTTATATATTTTTTCGCAGTAACTCTCAAAAAATGGCGGGTGGATCTCGCTTGTCTCTACAATTTCTTCTCGTGTAAGTTTGATAAGGATATGTTCCTTTTATATCTCTTCTTTGGATTATAAGTATTCTGGGGGTCGACGACGGTTTTTGTTGCAGACTTAAATAACATACAATTTCAAATGGATAAACTATTCATCTTGTTTACAGCATCCGGATGCGTATTATTGAGGGAACAAGATAATGACATAATTGAGTACGCAGTTAGTTTTGCTTACTTGTAGGCGGCGTTTGACCTCTCTCCGAGTAAAACAACTGTTTAATTATGATATAACCAAATCGAATTTAATGATAGCTGACAAGAGGAGGACGTTTCCGTCCATCCTGCCTACTTCATGACAGATGGCGGTGCCATAAACGGAATTAAAGGAAGTTGCTATTACCGGTGATTCATTGGTGATCTCTCACTGAAGGGGTTTATACAGCTATACCTGAATTCTATTTTCTTCTTATTTAGGGCCGCTGTTCGTTCATGTTTTCAAATTTAATTACATATTGTATGATTAAACTATTTTCGATTTGCGGAGACGGGTCATCAGAGAGCTAACGCGAAGACGTTATAGTTAAAAGGTTTACATGTTCGTCTCGGTGCCCATTCTATTCATCTGACAACTTACGAGTAAAGCAATTTAATTAGAGGAAAAAAGAGCCCGTAAAAAAGCTCTTTTGACTCTCGGTGTAGTTCTAGAAATATTACAACTCCAAGTATTATTCCCTAAGTTCTGTGCTTACAAGGCTTACGAACTCTAGACGAAGTGGCTCAGGCCGTACTCTCGCACCAAACTATTTGTCGCGCAGTACAATGCTGAACTGTCTGCTAGCTTGTATGCTGAAAAGCAGTAGAACTATCAGCTTCTTTGGGTGTGAGCAATACAAACTCTCGGATACAAACGACTATAATTTCTCGCTGATGTGAGGTTTTCAATAGGGACAGTTACTTTGCAGCTTTTTAATATTTGTATTCGCCTTTCCCAGCAACTTTTTAATACTATTCCTTTTAAAGTTGGTTTTCCTACCGAAAAGTTCGCGAGCTTTTACGAAAATGTTAATTCTATTGTCCGTCAGAAACTTCGAAGCGAATGCTACCGAAAAGAAAAGAGGGGGCTGGGATGGCGGTGATGATTCCTTTTCGTTCCTTCAAAATACTCGTTTCAGAAGAAATTGTTATTTTCTATGCACTTTCATGATTATTTCGTGCTTATTTTGAGTACGTGTAGAAAGATACATTAGAACATTTTTATGATCATTGAAGATCACTCTGTGAGGTTAGTATAAAGCGGAGAATGAGAAACGCAGAGGGACTCTAGTCTAGCTTATTTAAAATTGTAATTATAAGTGTGTATTACTGATCATAACCTCTCGATCTCTCGTTGCGGGAGATAAATCGTGCAGTTTTATATCGATAGTAGGTTTTAAATGGACACCATTATAAACTGGGTTAGTTTTGTAGACATTGAGCAATTGACGTTATCGACCGCGCAGAGCACCCATAAGATATTTTAGGAGCGTTTAGATTGGAGAGCGAATTTACTGATAAATTTCGTCATATTCGGACTTCATCGACAGTGTCTCTTTATCCATGTATCCTCCTTTAAATTCGAAACTCAATTCTCCGTGAGGATTGGGTTGTGTCTGTTATATTTAGCTTCTAGTTCTATTAACTTTATATTTATTATAATACTTTTAGCATGACGCCTTTCCCGTTTGGTTTCTTCTTCTTCGTCTTCTTTCTCTTAGTCGTCAAATTTTAGCTGGTTTCACATTAAATATCTATTCAGGTTACTTTTAACTCATTCGGATAAAACCTTAACTTACCGATCTTTTATAGCATTATTCAGAACTCCTTTCACTGATTTTACATCAATTTTAAATAATTCTTAATTTTCCTTTCTTAAGGAGGAATGATAGTGTCTTATCGTTGTAAATCTTGTTGGTAAAAAAACGAGAGCCTTTGAGTTTAGTTAGCTTTTTTAACCAATAAGGGTAAGGTAGTAGCTAGATTTTTATAGAGGGGCACAAAAAAGAAATTTTGAATTTTATAAGTAAAATTACTTTGTATTATTAGACTACATTATGTATAGAGATCGTTTTATATGATACTGAATTTACAGAAAGTAACCAAATTGCTAGTAAATTTAGCTTCAAAGACATTTAGCGATTATGATTTTATTTCAGTTAAAGAAAATATAAGGTAAATAATTGATATAATATACATTATATGTGAAATAAAACTTAGTCACTCACGGTGATTTACTTAAATATTAAACAACCGTGTGTAAAAATTATTCACCGTATAAAATTCACGAGCGGCTGAAAATATAAATGCCAAAATCTTCTTCAATAACTGATTATTATATTGTTAATTTCTCTCATTCCGGTTACATTTCGTCATTCACTGCTATAAATTTCCATTTAACGTTCTTCAGCAACAGTTTTTACTAATTCGCATTCATATCTTTGATGGGTGTAAGTTTATTCGCTCCTTTTCAAAGACGATTGCATGCACGCATAGTCACATAATAAGAATCTAATATATACGAAGTCGACGATATTTGTGCTTACTATTAAGTGAGTGTTGGAGTGGTTACTATACTGAATTGTCCTTATATGTAGCAAGAGAATACTGAAATAAAAAAAAAGAGGTGCTAACTGTGTTAATAATTAG
Source organism: Trachelipus rathkii (assembly GCA_015478945.1). NCBI lineage: Eukaryota > Metazoa > Arthropoda > Malacostraca > Isopoda > Trachelipodidae > Trachelipus > Trachelipus rathkii. The sequence goes on along the minus strand of JABUQX010048846.1, from coordinate 14,193 downwards.
CCACAAGAAAGTGCATTCTATATTGCAGTTGAAACTACGGATGTCAAGGCATTTTATACCACAAATATTACAATATATTCACTAGTTTCTTGGGTAGTGTTTAACAAAAAACTATTATTACGTTAAAGTTAGAGGTCCATTTTACTCTCTCTTAAGTGATATTACTTTGTATCGCCAATTCAACTTCGAAGAAGTATAGCGTCACAAGCTAAATAGAACAGTAGAACCAGCAGATATGGTCATTATTTTTCGTGAAGAATCATTAATGCTTTTGTTATATCGCTGGAACATACATCCCAAGCTTTTATATATGGTAACTTGCTAAAGGAGCAGAAAATAAAACTATGGCAAGTGTCAATCTAAAAAATTCGGAGCTCTCGTAAAGTTGAAAATGACTCTTCCGGTCCAGCAGAGCAGGGGGTTTGTAGCTAATAGGCGACGACGCTTCCTATAACAGAGAAGTATGTATTTCGTAAAATCATTACAGTAAAGTCAGTAATATATATTCGAGTTAATATGTATTCAAACTATTATATAACAGATATTTAAGCTCCGGTCGAAAATCCGTTAACCATTTTGAACTACCTTTTTAAAACGCTAGTCACCCTGAATCCGAAATCGTCTTTCGAATTGAAAGATCATTTCAAACCCCAGCACGTCGCCAATATCGGAGAGAATGTCGAATTTGGAAACGCGTACGCTTCATACACCGCCGCCAATTTCGAGAATCGAAATATCGCGTTTATGTTTCATCACAGCAACGTATTTAAATTCGACAACGACCCGAATTACAGTATAGGTTGCGTATTCCAAACCGATTTTTGTAAAACGACGAACAATTTCGGTAAAAACGAAGACGAGAGCGCCGCCGCGATATTCGACGACGCCCCTTCTTCATCATCATCGCCTTTCGCCCAAGCTGACGGGAAAGTTCAGAAAAAGAACGCCGCGGCTCATTGGAACGACCACATGAACATCGCCACGTCAATACCGACCACCGCCGACGCTAAACGATTACGCGAAAAGACTTTGAGCAGAAAAAGGGGTGGTGGTGGTTGCGGCCGCGGCGTATGCGACGATTACGACGAGAATTTCTTACAAGATCTCAAAGAAGACTACGACGGTGACGACGAAGAAGACGAGAGAAGATATACCAATGCGAGAAAGAGATCAGATAACGATGACAATTCTTTTAATTATTGCATGTCCAGGAACGCGAAATCCTTTTTCATTAAGCAGGCGGGCTCGAGAATCGGTAAATCCGCCCACACGATCAATTATGTTATCACCTACGACAATAAGTTTTCGGATGTCAAGAAAAAAGAAATGAAGCCGTCGGTGGAAAAATTAACGAGCGATTTGAATGCCAAAAATATATTTTCAAGTAGTTTAGCAAGCGAAGGGGCGGTCGGGAACGCGATTTCGAAAGCGATAGAGAGCGAGGCGATGACCTCGATGCCCGATTATATCGACGATAAGAGTATGGAATACAAATTGATGAAATTACTGTGGATCGTGTTCACGTGCAGAAAGGAAAGTAACATGATATATTTACTGAACGTTTTCGTTCATTTAATTCTTGGCAAGTTTTTCTTGGACCCTACGCACGACAATTATCGTTTTAGCAAAAGAAAGACGGTGAAAACCATCGCCACCGTCGATCCCCGATTCACGATGAGCAAAAATATAGAGAGGACGTCTATAAAAATCAGAGCGTACTGCGGATGCGATTGCGACGAATGCGGTAGAAGGGGCCATAAATCTCACCGAATCAGAAACGCCTCGTTCGATGGCAAGCCACTAACCCTTTATACGAACGTTACGGAATATCCGATCATCCGAAATTATCGCAACAATTGCTTCACTAGGTCCGCGTTCCACTTTTTGTTTTGTAACCGCGTCACCTTTTCCGCCACCAGGGACTCAAAGCCCAATACGAAGGTGAGGGATTTGCTCTATCTCGTCGGATACAGGGACGAGAAATGCTACAAATACAAACTAAATGAAAATGGGAAAAATCTTTTGCAAGAAAAAATGAGCGAGGATATCGGTCGCGGCGACCTTTACATCAAAAAGCCACGCGATGAGGTGATGGCGAAATTAAGCGAGTGGAAAATAAACCCCAGGGACGCGATTCAGTGTTATTTGCGTTGCTACGAAAAATTGAGCGGTTTCCAAAAAAAATCCAAGGAGGAAAATAAGACGTTCAGGGCCTCGACGCTGCCTTTCGCGAAAACGTTCTTTTCCAACGTCGAAAACGTTAATGACGCTCACGACATCTTCGCAAAACAAAATAGTTTAAGGATTCATAGAATTTTGAGCCGTACGTCGTATGTGGATTCGTTGAGCGGCTTTCTCGAAGGATTTTACGTTTCCGTCACCAACGAAAGATCTATCGAAATTTATAGCGCGAACGCGAACGTTTTAGTAATGAATATCGAGGTTGGTTCGAGGAATGCGAAAAGCGAAGACTCCGGGTTCTATTCCGTTTCCAATTTAATGCCCGAAATGTCTTTTAACCAGAATCTAATTGCCGAGAGCGACGATGGCGACAGCGACACCGACGAAGATGGGGCCATCGGCTATGACGAGAGTGCTGCGGCGCGTGAGACGATGACGAGAGGAAAAAGGAAGAAAGCCGGTGGAAACGGCGACGACAATAAAAGGTATAAAAGCACCTCGGTGGGAGAAGAAGAAGAGGAGGTGAATGATAATGTCGAAAGCGATAATGAAAAGGAAGAATTGAAGAGAATCGCCAAAAAAAATAAATCCGGGATGGCAGAAGCGGAAGAAGAAGAAGAAGAAGAAGCTTCAGATTCGAACTCGAGGGAATCTATTATCTTGAATCGAAATTTAGAAATGTTTTGATCGATTCGATGTGATTGTTTCGTTCCGATATTACGATTATCTATATAATATCGGTTAATATTATTTATTATTATTATTATTATTATTATTATATTATTATTATTATTATTATTATTATTATTTATTATTATTATATATATTATTAATTATTATTATTATTTATTTATTATTATTATTATTATTATTATTATTATTATTATTATTATTATTATTATTATTATTATTATTATTATTATTATTATTATTATTATTATTATTATTATTTATTATTTTTATTATATATTATTATTATTATTATATTATTATATTATAATTATATTATTATTATTATTATATTATTATTATTATTATTATATTATTTATTATTATTATTATTATTATTATTAATTATGTAATTAAATTTATTGTTCCGGTTTCAGTGAAAAATAAACACACGGACTCGAATAAGCAGATTTTTATTTTAAATTAATCCTCATAATCGATTGTAATCCATACCTTATTTTAATTTTTTTTCGCCCGCCAGCCAGACCTACTAGCGCGATAAAATTTTTTTTGACTTTATTCTCTTCGAGATATTTTTTTTGCTGTCGGAATATCTTTTTTCCATCTTTTCTGTAAACGGGCGTATGAATTCCGAATTGAACTCGGATACGCTTTGGTTGATTCTGATTTTTTCCATAACTCCCTTCGACTCGTTATCATCCTCGATTTCAAAATCGAAGAGACGAGTTGCGTTGTAGAACGCGGTGTTATTAGCGTCGATTTTATGGAGGGTCATCAGCAGCAATAAAAGAAAAGCGAAGAATACGCTCAACGTCAAAAACAGGATGGTCAAAAGTGGGTAATAATAAACTTCGTCCCTTTTCGATAATTTTGCTAACAAAAGCGCGATGACGAAACTAGCGGCCGTAAGCGCGCTAGCTAAGCTCGTAGACACTTTGGATAGAGCCCGGTTTCTAGTTTCGATTTGGCTTTTCAAATGCTTTTCTTCGTAACGATCGAGTGTTAGGAACGGAATGCGCGAAGCGTTATATTTAATGACGTCGCAATAAAATAATCCCGCGCTAAATATGTCGTTAATATCTTTTTTAATTTTTATAGACACCATTTCGTCATCAAAATCGGACGCGGTTTCCGTCGGAAATATAGGCTGACCCAAACTATTGACCGTTCTACTCCTTAAATAGTCGTAATAGTGTTTTACGTACATTTCGTCGTCGGTTTCGTTGAACATGGGTTTGTAGAGGTTGTCGTCATCGTCATCGTCTTCGTCGTCGTCGTCGTCGTCGTCATCGTCGTCGTCAGCTCTCTTTTTTTTACCCGAATTGATCGCTACCGTAGTTGCGCTTCTTCTCATTTGAGCGTCTATGATGTAATCGATTATGTCTTTCGGGGAAAAGGGAGCGGTTTCGGAATCGACGAGTTTCATATTCTCCTTGAAAAAGGTTCGGTAAGAGACGATGTAGTTTTCTAAATCTTCCTTAGATCTCTTTTCGTTCAACCACTCCTGTCTAAACACGAGATCCAAAACGAGGCCGATTATGGAAACGATCATTAAAACGGCCGCGGCTACGTTGAAGGCAACCGTCGCTAAACTCGCGAGCAGCTTCAGCATCATCAAAGACGTGCGAACTGCCGTAGATATAATCATCGCTGTCAGTTTTCGACCGGCGAAACTCACCAAGCTCTTGGAAATTATCCTTCCCGCCACTCGAGACCCGTAGCGTCCCGCTTTGACGCTTAGATTGTGAATCGTCTCCAAGGATAGTTTTTCCACTAGTTTTCTGCTCAAAGTCGCTGAACGTTTGAGCAGCACGCTCACCGCGGCGTCCGCGGCCACCCCGACGACCATATTTTGATACCAAGTGAAATCTTTCTGCGTGAAAAGGGAAACCGTGTCTTTCCACATGGCTATTGCGATATTTCCGACGGGTTCTTTCCAAAACTCTTTCCACGGATCTTTCTTAGTCGGTACGTGCGCGATGGGTTTTAAATCCGTCGTGACTTTCCCAGAGTTTGGTAATTTTATCATTTTTAAACTGTATTCGGGATAAAAATTTTCAAAATTTCTATCCGGTTCGGGAACGTTAGTCGAGATAACGGTCGGCGCAGATGCTGCTGCAAATGCGGTTTTAGCAACGAACAACGGCGACGGCGATGATTCAAAGAAAGGGGGTTCGTGGGTCGGCCGGAAGGAGGCCTCGGTCTCTACGACGGCGGAGGCTGCCTTTTTATGGGTAGTGGTGGGATTTCGGTTTTTACGAAAGTAATTCACCACGAATCGTCTAAAGCGGAAAAATATATCGAGCCACACTTTAAGTTCTTCTCGCTCTTTTTCCTTCGCGTTTTTACCACTCGTGTTTTTCTCGATTTCCGCTAGAAAGACTTTCTTTAGTTCCGTTTCCGTGTATCCGAAATGTTCGGCTTGCACGATCAAATTCGTTAATACGGTAAAAACTTCTCCGCACACTCCCTCTAGAGGAAAATTATCGTCGTTCAACGCGCTCTTCGGAACGCCTTCTTTTAATAATTTTGACGCGAAGGGAAAATGGGAAGGGATATCGTCGACGTCGTTTTCGGCGGCGGCGGCGGCGGCGGCGGCGGCGGCGACGAAAGGATTTTTGTTTTCCAACCAAGAAGGGACATTCACTTTCTCACGAACTTCGGGGATGCTGGGTTTACCACCTCCTACTTCTCCTCCTAGGCCGCGGCTACTAGCGCTGCCACCCGTAACGGTGAATCGAGGAAGACTTTCCCTCAACGCTTTCGAATCGGACCCGAGGAAAAAATTGGTAATTACTCGGCCGACGAAGAGCTCGGAGATCTTAGCACCTAGAGGGACAAAGCAATCCTTTTCCGCGCTGTCGAATTTTTGTTTGAAATAATTGCAGTACTCGTACGTGATTTCGAATCTGCTATAGGTTTCGTCGGTTATATTAAACGGAGGAACATCTCTCGTGTTGTACCCGTCGATCTTTTTCCCGGAGGCGGAGAACCTGCTTTCGGGGATAGTGGCGAATATTAAAAGTTGCTGATTAATGGCGCGGCAAAAGCTTTCTCCCTTTTTTTGAATATACAAGGTCCCTCTCGGAACGGGTTTACCGCTCTCTTTATTAATTTCCATATCTATTTCGAAACACGCCGATTGGCAAGCTTTGAAACTGACGCCGCCACTCTCTACCTTTCTTTCTACCGAATTCCAAAAATCGCATGCTACCGACTCCCGTTGTTCCTCGTCGTCGTCGTCGTCGTCGTCGTCGTCAGCGACGTCTTCTTTTTTCGCCGAATATTTGGTCGGATCGTTCGGAAAACACGAAACGGATTCGCAGTCGAGATCCTCCGGGTCGATTTCGATTTCTAAGAAACCGGTCACCGGTTGATCTTTTTCTAAATACACGCCGTTCTGTATCCACCCCTCGCGGCCAGTGTTCTTAATTCTCAGAGCTTTGAAAAAATTAGAATTCGATATTTTCGCCAGCTTGTATTTCTCCTGTTCGGTCGCCAACTTTGCGTATTTTTCGGCGTTAATGAAATCTTCGTCGGTAAATTGCGTCGAATTCATCATCGTCATCCGTCGGCGTTTGTTTTTTTAAATTCGCTTATTTTATATTTTATTTATTTTTTTGGTAAATTATTTTCAAATCAATCGGAGTTAAATAAATTTTCTCTACATTATTATTTATCAATAATAATTTATTCGGATCAAAATAATTACGTTTTTTTAATAATTTAAACGGACAATAATTAGTATCGGTAATAAATATATTATTGGAATCTTCATTTTGAAAAATTATCTTTTTCCACGATAATTAATTAAATTTAATCGAAGCCAATTTACTTCTCCCCTCACGACAATTCTACCTAATTATTAATTCAAGCGACTGACCGATCGATTAAATCTCACTCGCGCCATGAACGATGAAAAAGAACCATCGATGCCTATGCCGGGCAAACAGTATTTTCCAATAATTGGATTCCACGGTATAAACACCTTTATTCTCGTTATAGTGTTCCTAATGGTGGTCGTGGTGGTTAGGAATACTTCCGCTTCTTCTTCTTCTTCTTCTTCTTCTTCTACGACAAATGGTTTAAAAGGTTTGGTAAATTTCGCTTCTAAAGAGAAAACAAACGGTTAAATAAATGGCTAAAATTAAAATCGACACGATTCGCGTAAAGTGTTCGCGTGGCGGAGAAAACGACCAAAAAAAATGTATAGCGAACAGTAGCGGTATTTTTTCAAACTATTTCAAAACCGAGTGTAGTCGCAGCGACGGTAATCGAACCCATAAGAATTTTCGTCCGTAACATGCGATGAGTATTAATTTACACCGCTATACTTCGTCTTTCGGGAAACTCAGAAGCAAAATGATCGAGAAGATATCTTCTATATATTTTATTTCTTAAGCTCTCTGCAGAAGCGTACCCAAATGTAACAGCGTGTGCAACAATTTCCCAAGTCGAGGGTGTTAGAAGACGAGGAAGCGAGCGATGTAGTATTTGAAATAAGGATCAAACCATTGTTCGGTGACGGCGCTGTATCAGAGCATGCAGAGAAGAGAAAGCTGTCGGATTCCCCGAGAGGACTCGATGTTCTTCTTCGCGGAATGCGTCTTAAACAGGTTCTTCTAACGTAGTAAATTTTCCCATCCTCTAAAAAAGACACTCTTATCTCGTCCGCAGAAAATACTCTGTGGCTTCGACCGGTAAGTAATCGCTGCGAAGAGAAAGAAGACGTTCGCTGATGACGATAATACGATCTCTCTCGAGCAACTTGACGAAATACGTACGACGAACCGACGCAAGGAACAAACGGATGATAACCGCTATTATATGCGGTAGCATGCGATGAAAATTTGGAATTCTATACCGCATACAAAGATGCGTGCGCGCAGAATCTCGGGAGGGCTAGATAATATAGAAAAAAAACCTTGTTTCTACGGCATAAAGAGGAAATGGCAAATTCGCCGGGCCGAGAGATCAAAGGCGTTTTCAAGAGCCGCGGGCTGCCAATTCGAGGGACCAAGGAGCGCGCGGTAATGTTCTCTGCGTGATAATAGATATGGATGCCTACGAAAGTGATATGAAGTAAAGAGAACCGCGAGTGTAGACGACCACCTGGTTTTCGAACGGAGACTCACTTTCGTTATCGCGCTGTGATATTCAAAAAAAAGGACGAAAAACATTCCCGGGAAAAGAAAAATCAGTCTGCACGCGCCACGTTTATTATATTACATAATATGCGAGACTTTTTCGAGAACTTCGTTCCTACTTATCTCCTGCCATCCGAAGAGCGCGAAAAATACGGAGGAATACTATTTACAATCGTGCCTCCTATATGACGAGAGAGGAAAAAGCCGATCGCCGACTCTAATCGGATAATAAAGTGAGTTTTTTCTGAATCCCTTAATTTATCAACTATCGCATTTGATATAATGTTTTCCCTGCCTTCTTGTAAATAATAAATATGTCATTAACCATGTTTAATTCATAATATTCCTATATAATTGTCAGATTCGCAACAATACACAATACCTGACTGCAAATTTATTGTCAATCACATATAGGAGATTTCTTGAGACAGGACAGCGAGAGAAAAAGGATCTGCCTATTGCGTCGCTTACCAATACTTACAGGGTGACTAATCTCCCCACATGCTCGTCGGGATCTCTGTGTACGTAAAAGTGCTACTCTAGCTATCTTTTTCCTCGGGTCCGATTGCGAACTGGTTAATCTACTTTGTATGAGTAGCGTGTAGATTATCATTTCCATCAGACATAATATTTCACGCGTCGTTTGACTTCATCCCGAGAGGCAGAGCGCTACGAAGCTAACGCCGACTCCTGGGCCTACCCATAAGAGAGAGGGAGATATAGAATAAGCCCGCCAAAGAACAGTGCAAACATTTGGCAAAACTCTATAAACAATGCCACGATTATAAGACGTACTCAATATGAAAGAGAGACCATATAATAGTGTATATTTTGTCCCATATTCACACTCGGTTGGAAAACAAAAATGCCTTTCGTCGCCGCCGCCGCCGCCGCCGAAAACGACGTCGACGAAATTCCTTCCCATTTTCCCTTCGCGTCCAAAATGGATAGTTTAGTCGGCAATAGATTAATAAGGATAGCAGTAGCAGTAGTAGTAAAACCTACAGAGGGAGAAAATAAAAAAATAAAACACGATAATTGGAATAAAAATTTAGTTAAAAAAATAGAATTGATCACAACAATCGAAACAATGCGTTCACGATACCCAGTCCAATTCGTTTGATGATTTAATGAGTTTAAACTAGAGTTCAAAAAAGCTTTTTCCGCTGATCAAACGCTTTCGAAAAGCTTCAATTTCGAACAGCCACTCCGGTCCGTTGGTGACCGCCGGTTTGAGAGTTATCACTGCGATGCCCTCTGAGCGCGTAATTATTAAAATAATTAGTAATTTGAACTTCGGAGACTAAAGAGTTAATATTATAAGTATCACTCGTTCACTCTTAAGACTCGGGTTGTACAAGTCAGCCTTTAGCAGTAGACTTCGAGACAGTTTTTACCGTATATTTAACAAATAACTTGCATCGTTTGTTTATCTTCAATATTTGTCAAGCCTACGAACATATTTCAGTTAGCTAGTATATATATATATACCACGAATAAAAGGAGGAAAAGAATGCTTTCTAAGCGGGTATAATCTACTATGATGAAAAAATAAATAATACGAGTTTAGGTATTAAAACGCGAGGATAAAATAAGAGCGTAGAGAAAAACATTTTAAATTACTGTGGCTCGTATATATTATTTTATTATCCGCTTTAGGACGATTTACTATGGTAATGAGATTTAATCATTATATATTGTTTTTCTGGTAATGATGAGAACCTGTATAGAATTCCATAGCCGGATATCGCGCATGAAGAAAGGCGCAGCCTGCGCAGCCGCGTTCTGCGGTAGAATGCCACAGCATTTTCCTCGCGTTCCGCGACTGGCCGCTACCAAAGTCGCCGACCCGTATCTGTACTACGACACGTACCCCTTTCAGTCCGTGTCGAAAATACGCACGGCAGCCCTCTTTTCGTTAATAACCTAATAAAATTAGCCACATGTATCGCTCTGAGTGGTTCGTTGTCTTTACGGAAACCCGCAGATTTCTGTTGTGTCTGTCATTAAAGCGCAATAGGGCGTTGAAAGCGGTAAGTGTTAGTCGTAGCAGCATTGTCTAGCCGAATAACCCGACGACCGTATCGTGTTAAAATTTCAGAATCCGAGCACCTAGAATTATGTTTTCTCCGCTCCGCGCTACGAAACCGTAGGTACGTATAGTAAATTTCTATGAAATATTCATATTTAATTTCTACGCGAATACTCTAAGATATTGATATATTACGCATAATTACGTATCTCAACCTGTCCCGACCAAACTCTGATGAGGCTAACTACGTCACGAGCCAGACGTACCGAGATGTTGTGTTTTTATCCCGAACTAACGATAGTATCCAGTCTGAAGAATTAAGGTATGCTGGTAACAACGCAAGAAACGATCATTTTCTGTTATAAAATAAAACCTCGCAATAGCCATGTACGAGGAACAAACGAACGCTTATTTGGGACGAGGAAAAAATAGGAGACCTCTCTCTAATATCACCGGCAGGAAAGGTAATCTTCAACCTTTATCATGTTTAATAGATGATCGCAAAAAGGTCCGTACACGCTGGCATTGTGTGCACGCTGCGGCACGTTCACCGGTAGCATCTGATTCGCTCGCTCAAATAAAGTTCTCTATTCTGTGTAGCCTTTCTTAGCACAGCAGAGAGATACAAACCTGTTTACCAGTGTGTAAAAAAAACTCAGTGCCTTGCGAGACGATTATTCACAGATCTATCAGCAGGTCCGAGACAGGTCTGAGGGAGCGCTACGGAGTATCTCGTCCTCCCTCTTATAAGAGGAAAAGTATGAGTCCAAGAGCGTGGTGAGAAAATGTCTTTCAGCCAAGTGGTCTCTGAAAAAACTGATCAAGCGCCGCAATGTATAGTCTTACGAGGCAGTATATCAAGCAACGTTCTTTCTGCTGAGTTGTGTCTTCTATAGCCGTGCGTCGCGAGATATTTCTCTTACGGCGGACGGTTGCAGCCTCTCACATCTGATATACGGACACCGCCGTTAATGATCGTTTACCTTACTTATATATCGACCTTCGTGTATGGATTCTTCCGTTTATTAGAGGACAGGAGTCATGGGAAATAGAGCTCGCCAAGCGAACGCTGATCTCCCGAGAGGGAGAGATCTTGTTAGATTATAAACTTTACCAGTTCTGCTCTCCGTGTACCGAGAACACGCCGCCCTTTACAAAGGGAGAGATAAAAGTATTCGAAAAGCGTATCGATTCAAGAATTCTCAGAACATACCAAGCACTCTTGTCTTTCCCCAAAAGACATGTAATTCGCCTCCGATACATCAAGACGCTCGAAACTGAGAGAAGCTGAGAGCGGCAACATACCGGGTAGCCGATCAATCGGGTAAAAAAAGAGACGCTGACGACGACGATGAACGACGACGACGACGAAGACGATGACGATGACACAACCCTTCTACAAAACGTTCAAACGAAACCGACGACGAAAATGTACGGTAAAACACTATTACGACTATTTAAGGAGTAGAACGGTCAATAGTTTGGGTCAGCCGATATTCCCCACGGAAACCGCTTCCGATTTTGATGACGAAATGGTATCTATAAAAATTAAAAAAGATATTAACGACATATTTAGCGCGGGATTATTTTATTGCGACGTCATTAAATATAACGCTTCGCGCATTCCGTTCCTAACACTCGATCGTTACGAAGAAAAGCATTTGAAAAGCCAAATCGAAACTAGAAACCGGGCTCTATCCAAAGTGTCTACGAGCTTAGCTAGCGCGCTTACGGCCGCTAGTTTCGTCATCGCGCTTTTGTTAGCAAAATTATCGAAAAGGGACGAAGTTTATTATTACCCACTTTTGACCATCCTGTTTTTGACGTTGAGCGTATTCTTCGCTTTTCTTTTATTGCTGCTGATGACCCTCCATAAAATCGACGCTAATAACACCGCGTTCTACAACGCAACTCGTCTCTTCGATTTTGAAATCGAGGATGATAACGAGTCGAAGGGAGTTATGGAAAAAATCAGAATCAACCAAAGCGTATCCGAGTTCAATTCGGAATTCATACGCCCGTTTACAGAAAAGATGGAAAAAAGATATTCCGACAGCAAAAAAAATATCTCGAAGAGAATAAAGTCAAAAAAAATTTTATCGCGCTAGTAGGTCTGGCTGGCGGGCGAAAAAAAATTAAAATAAGGTATGGATTACAATCGATTATGAGGATTAATTTAAAATAAAAATCTGCTATTCGAGTCGTGTGTTTATTTTCATGAAACCGAACAATAATTAATTAAAATAATAATAATAATAATAATAATAATAATAATAATAATAATAATAATAATAATAATAATAATAATAATAATAATAATAATAATAATAATAATAATAATAATAATAATAATAATAATAATATAATAATAATAATAATAATAATTTATAAAAATAATAATAATGAATAATAATATATACTAAGAGTGATAGTAAAAGGTAAATAATGATAATATATAGCAATAATTTATAACAATACTTATAATTATAATAATAATTAATAATAATAATCAATAATAATAAATAATAAATAATAATATCAGAATAATAATAATAATGAATAATAATAATAATAATAATAATATATATATTAACCGATATTATATAGATAATCGTAATATCGGAACGAAACAATCACATCGAATCGATCAAAACATTTCTAAATTTCGATTCAAGATAATAGATTCCCTCGAGTTCGAATCTGAAGCTTCTTCTTCTTCTTCTTCCGCTTCTGCCATCCCGGATTTATTTTTTTTGGCGATTCTCTTCAATTCTTCCTTTTCATTATCGCTTTCGACATTATCATTCACCTCCTCTTCTTCTTCTCCCACCGAGGTGCTTTTATACCTTTTATTGTCGTCGCCGTTTCCACCGGCTTTCTTCCTTTTTCCTCTCGTCATCGTCTCACGCGCCGCAGCACTCTCGTCATAGCCGATGGCCCCATCTTCGTCGGTGTCGCTGTCGCCATCGTCGCTCTCGGCAATTAGATTCTGGTTAAAAGACATTTCGGGCATTAAATTGGAAACGGAATAGAACCCGGAGTCTTCGCTTTTCGCATTCCTCGAACCAACCTCGATATTCATTACTAAAACGTTCGCGTTCGCGCTATAAATTTCGATAGATCTTTCGTTGGTGACGGAAACGTAAAATCCTTCGAGAAAGCCGCTCAACGAATCCACATACGACGTACGGCTCAAAATTCTATGAATCCTTAAACTATTTTGTTTTGCGAAGATGTCGTGAGCGTCATTAACGTTTTCGACGTTGGAAAAGAACGTTTTCGCGAAAGGCAGCGTCGAGGCCCTGAACGTCTTATTTTCCTCCTTGGATTTTTTTTGGAAACCGCTCAATTTTTCGTAGCAACGCAAATAACACTGAATCGCGTCCCTGGGGTTTATTTTCCACTCGCTTAATTTCGCCATCACCTCATCGCGTGGCTTTTTGATGTAAAGGTCGCCGCGACCGATATCCTCGCTCATTTTTTCTTGCAAAAGATTTTTCCCATTTTCATTTAGTTTGTATTTGTAGCATTTCTCGTCCCTGTATCCGACGAGATAGAGCAAATCCCTCACCTTCGTATTGGGCTTTGAGTCCCTGGTGGCGGAAAAGGTGACGCGGTTACAAAACAAAAAGTGGAACGCGGACCTAGTGAAGCAATTGTTGCGATAATTTCGGATGATCGGATATTCCGTAACGTTCGTATAAAGGGTTAGTGGCTTGCCATCGAACGAGGCGTTTCTGATTCGGTGAGATTTATGGCCCCTTCTACCGCATTCGTCGCAATCGAATCCGCAGTACGCTCTGATTTTTATAGACGTCCTCTCTATATTTTTGCTCATCGTGAATCGGGGATCGACGGTGGCGATGGTTTTCACCGTCTTTCTTTTGCTAAAACGATAATTGTCGTGCGAAGGGTCCAAGAAAAACTTGCCGAGAATTAAATGAACGAAAACGTTCAGTAAATATATCATGTTACTTTCCTTTCTGCACGTGAACACGATCCACAGTAATTTCATCAATTTGTATTCCATACTCTTATCGTCGATATAATCGGGCATCGAGGTCATCGCCTCGCTCTCTATCGCTTTCGAAATCGCGTTCCCGACCGCCCCTTCGCTTGCTAAACTACTTGAAAATATATTTT
>JABUQX010048845.1:50000-54997 GCA_015478945.1 Trachelipus rathkii | reverse complement strand
TATATTATAATATAGTTGACTTATGCCGGATTATCTATCAAAATTTAACTAATTATATAAAGTTATATATATATAATAGTAATACTTACTAGATACTTATGATGACAACTCTGACCTCCTCTCTCATCTATACCTTCATCTCTTCTGTCATCTTTTATAATATATATATATATATTATAATATAGAAAATATATTAATAATATATATATATATAATTATATATAATATATAATATATATATTAATATATATATGTAATTATATATATTAATTATAATATTAATAATAATTATTATATAGAGCTTGTAAAAGCAATACTAAGACTTTACGTAGTGTTTAATGTATAGTTGATTACTTGCCCCTAGTTGAGTGTGAATCTTTCGTCAGATATATATAAAAAAAATCGGTAATAACTATGGTTTTGCCTTATCCTTTTGACATAATTATTTTTTACCTGAGACCATCTGCTTTGTCTCTTGTAAAATGCAATGAAAAATATCTGTAGAAGAGCTCGTTTATAAAGTCTATTCCTCGGATTATAATATATAATGTTTAATGACATAATATATAATATTTAAAAGCACTAAATAAATAAATAAATCTTTTATTTTAGTTTACACAACACCAGAAATTCAACTTAATTCCATTATAACCGATCAAAATCGAAATGCATGAGAATTTCTCTCGTATATTTAGGCAGCGATATGCGTTTTCAATAAGCTTTTGGTTATAGGTGGATCACGCCCCGGGGATTAACGTATACAATGATATCGATAGTAATTCGATGATTTCATATACACGATTTACTCAAACGAAGGACTGAATATAAGCCATGATGTGTGTGAGTGTGAGAAGTTATGAATATAGAATAGGTATTGAGTGATGGTGAGTATTTAAGGTATAGAATACTTCTAGTGAGGAGGTAGGAGAGGCGGAGTAGTGAGGTGAGTAGGGTATAGGTGAGAGAAGTAAGAGATATAATATATATATATATATATATATATATAGAGTAGTTATATATATTTATAACTACCTAACTAGTTAGTTAGTTAGTTAGTAGAGAGTGAGTGTGAGAGTATTAATATTAGATATATTAATATATATATATATTAAGTTAATATGATATATTATATATTGATAGTAGAGTGTAAGTATTATGAGTTGAGATAGTATATATTAATATATATTAATATATATATATTAGTAATTATATATAGTATAATATATTGATGAGCGATTAATCGAAATCGACATCGCAATCGAGTAAATCGGTTGTTTTGCAGGAATTATATATAAAGATATAGTCCGATAATCGACAAAACATGTACGAGTCTTTGCGTTATACAATCTGAAATAGTAATTTGTGTGATGTCGATGTCTTATGATGATTTCAATAAGATTATTATTTCAGAAGTCTGCTGACAATTGATGTTTAATCGAGCTCTTTCTTAATTCTATTTAATTAAGAAAACTTGAAACTTACGTAATGTTCTTCAGTGCGGCGCATCTTTATGTAGATAGATCCCAAGATCTAATGTTCACAGTTTCAGACTAATACATGGTTGGATTCAGTTAATGTTTTGCAATTTCGTAATCATGTTATGTAAGTAAGATTATTGATTAATTATATACCCGTAACTCGAAGGTGAGCTATGAATGTATTTGCCTTGGTTAGGTATAATAAGTGAGCTATTGAATTGATAGTAGAGAAGTGCGTGAGTCGCTACGAGTGTGCGTAGCCGTTCACTCTGATGCTCACACAGCCTCTAATATTAAGTGAGTTGTCCTCAAATGTATTGAAGAAAGTGTCAGATATTCCTGCTAATAAAATTTCTGTTATAGTAAGGGATAATGCACCTGAGAGCGTACTCATATATGGCTGCAGAGGTACACAAGCAGGATTCCAGTTCTATTATTACCTTATGCTTTTTAACACCCTTTGCACTAGTTCTCAAGAATGCAATTATGAACAAAGAGTACGTGGAAAAAAAATTGAATCCAATGTAGAAACAAAAATCGTAGTCATTTATTCCTCTTCTAAAGCTTCATCTAAGTGTGAACAGTAAAATAAACTGATGAGATGAGCTGTGGTACACGCCGACACAGATTTTCTTTCAATATGCAAAGCCAGATGTAAGTAGCCAGTATGCATTATGGCTTTTCGAAAATATTGAATTGTATATCAAAAAGACTGTTTATCCATTTTTTAATAACAGTGATCATTCAAAATTTGCTTGCTTGTTGATATAGTGGAAAGTTTTTTGGAACAATACCGGTAAAATATACTTAAAAAATTTGGTACTGGTTTTTTGTCACTAAAAACAGATTGGATTGAATATATAGAGTCATATCCATGATAATTTCCATGCTACTTTGAACCTTAAACACTTAAAAAAGAATTGAGAATACTGACTGAACACGAAAATCTAGAATTATATATGATACTGTATACATATCATATTAAAAAAGAAACATAGGAGGGGAAGGTAACAACTACAGTTCTTATCTGACAGAATGATAAGGAAGAGGCACTATAAAATTGAGGAGAAGACCAGTATTCCGCAAACGAGAAATGTGAGAGAGAAATAGGAGCGATTGCAAACTAGCCTCGACAGGTATATCTGCTATAGTAGTGATGTTATAGGTGTGTGTTGTATATATAATATATATAATATGTATATAGTAGTAGTGAGGTGGTAGTAGGTTGAGTGATATATTAGTATATATATATATATATGATGAGGTGTTAGTGAATGTATAATAGTATAATATAGTAGTATATATAGATATCTTTTTAAAGTTTATATTTTTCTTAATACTGAGTAGTATATTATAAAGTATAAACGATATACAGTAAATATATATATATATATGCGTAGATATTTAATTTAGTTATATTATATATCTATAACTGGAGCAATATAGATTATAATTAGTAGATGTATATAATTATGAGTAAGGTAGTAGTGAGTGAGTATGAGGTAGTATATTATATATAGTATGAGTGTGAGAGTATATAGATGAGTGTAGGTAGTGGGTGAGTATTTATAATTAATATATATATATATATAGTATGATAGTATATAAGTATATCCTTGAAATTATTTTAAAAGTAATCTGGTATAAGTATGTACTGTTTGTAGGATATATATTATATATAGTATATATTCTGAACAAATTAGTTTTGGAGTGTGATGTGTGAGTGTTCGACTTGCGTGGTATGATATATGATTCTTATATATGAAACGTATTTTTATGAATTAATTGTAGTTCCTGAAAACAAATGAATGTATTTATTATTAATGTTACCAATTGCAATACTTTAATAAGAGAAAAATTCTAATTAAGTAAAAAATCTTGAAAAATTTTTAATACATTATTAAGATTTTAGATAGGACTTTTATATTGTATATGATTACCATTTATATTATTAAAACAATTATTCGTTGTAATTAGTCTTTGCTAATCTCATTCCAAAATATTGAAATGTTATTAACAATATTGTCTATCTTAACTATTCAGGTAAATCGGAGTAAAATGTTATGATGTTATATAATGCGGAAATATGCGTCAGCCGTGCTATGAGAGAAAGTAAAGTAGAGCAGCGGATCAGTATGCATAATGCATCCTGTAGCGTGCAGCCAGGTGTATATAAATATAATATATAGTGAGGGGGTATAGTATATTAAAAAAAATGATAAATAGATAAGTAATATATTAGACAAAGAAGCAAATACATAAATAGGCATACCATATATGAGGTATAGTATATATATATAATAGTTGTAGTAGTAGTATATAGGGCGAGTGAGTAGTGTAGGGTACGGGGGTAGTGAGTGGATGGTGAGAGTGAGTTATGTATATATAGTATAATAGTAGTGTAGGAGTAGAGTATAGGATATTATAGTTATATATTATTATAGGGGAATATTATATAATAGTATACAGTGGCGGATCCAGAGAGAGGAGAAGGATTGGCAGGGAGCCAAACATAAATCTCGGTTCTTTATATAGAGTATATGTATTAAATAAATTATATGAGGAATAAGTATCCTAATAGTATATGTATGAATATAGTATAAAGTATTATTATGAAATAATATATATAGTGTGTATAGTGAGTAATTGTGAATAATGTAGTAGTATATATTAGTTATATAGTATAAAGGAATAGATATAAATATTAAATTCCTAAAGAAAAAATGGAAGAATTGTATGAGTGATGGAGTTATCGTAAAATCCATCTATCTGAAGTGTGTAGATAGTGGTATATCGCCTGACATAGATGAAGCCTAGTCTAATTAAACAGAGCGTTGCAATGTTTTGTTATGAGTATCATATAATTATTCGAGTGTATGTAGAGAGGGCCAGTCCAATAGTCTTTCATCTCCAATAAGTATTTCTCAAGTAGCTTTCAGACGTAGCTGAATGTTGAAAACGCTTCTTTTCTTCTGATGAAGCATGCGGAGAGAGCCGGACGAGTAAGAAATTGCAGGTATCTTAACATTAGGGTATAGTGAAATTTGGAAATTGGGTGAACTAGGATAAGGCAGAACCTAAGAAAACTAGTCCAGTCTATTTGCGGTTTGGTGGAGCAACTGTGCTGTGATGCCATTTCAACTCCATAAATCCCGTGTGGTGCCTTTACGAAAATCTTTCAGATGCTTTTAAATTGACAATTAAATATTTACCACAAATATTTTATATACTCTCAATATGGCACATTACAACACTCAGGTATGAACAAAATTGCAAGAAATGAAAAACTTTGTGCGGCCTAAGTGCTGATAATTTAAATCTATCCAAAAATGTATAAAAATATTTGGGTCTGAAGTAGAAGATGTTGTTCCTGTATTTTTTTGAATTGCTTATAGTTCTGGGCCTACAGCTAAATATCAATATCTCAAGTTCAGATTCAGTTATTGCGACTGTATACATTTCTTGCTATGGAAAAAAATCAGCTAAGAATTCTTTCGATCTAGAGTTGCATGTTCTCTG
>JABUQX010048845.1:0-45000 GCA_015478945.1 Trachelipus rathkii | reverse complement strand
ATATATATATATATAATATTATTAAAATAAATATACTATATATATAATATATATAAATTATATATAATATATAGAAATTAATATAATATATTAATATAATATAAAATATATTATTATATATATATATATAAATATATATTATTAATATTATATAATAAATATAAATATATATATTAAAATATATATAATATATATATATATAAAATATTATATATATATTATTTATAAAATATAAATTAAGATATATATTAATTATATATATAAAATTAAATATATAACTATAATAATAATAATATTAATATATAATATATAATAAATATATATTATAATATAATATTATATATATAATATATTATATATTATATTTATATATATATAATATATATATTAAATATATATATATATATATTATATAAATATATAATATTAATATATATTTAAATATAATATTAATATTATATAAATTATAATATTAATATATATAAAAATATTTATTGTGATATCTTAAGATGAACAAAAGAAGATAATTGATTATTTGTATAAATTAATTAATATAATGTATAATATATATAAGAAATATATTATATATAAACATTATAAAAAGAAAAACAAAATAAGATCATTCAATGACTTATATAAAAAAAATATATAATATATCAATCTAAATAGGAAATAAAATATATATATTATAAAACTTTTAATTATGTATATATATTAATAAATACTTTAGATAATTTTATATATTAATAAATAATTTATATTATATTTATAATATTTAATTAATTAATTTTAGTTATTATTATATTAATGTTTATATAATTTATAATATTATTTAATATATATTAATAATTAATTATTTATAATTATTAATAGTTATTATTTATATTAATTCTTAAATATATTATAATCATCTCGTATACTTTTATTTCTATTATAATATGTTATAAGAAAAATAAAATATAATCATTGTGGATTACAAAGTTAGGATTATAATATTATAATATTAATTATTAAATTATATTATATATATAATATAATTATTATATATATATTAAAATTATATATTATATAATTATATAAATTAATATTATATAATATTATATAAAATATATATTATTTATATAATTTATAAATATATATATATTATATATATAATATATAAATTATTATATAATTTAATAATATATTTCTTAATATTATATATATAAATATAATTATCTATATATATATTAAATATTATATATAAATTATTATATATATAAAATTAGTATATATTTAATTATTATTATATAAATATTATATTATATATATATATAAATTATATTAATTATAATATATAAATATATAATAATATATATATATATATATAAATATATATATAATATATAATATAAAATATATATAATATATATATATATTTATAATATATTAATAATATATAAATATATATATAATATTAATATAATATATATATATATATATATTATATATATAAATAATATATATATATATATATATTAATATTATATATATATATATATATTATATATATAAAATCTATATATATATATATTATATATATAAAATATATATATATATATTATATAAATTTATAATATATATTTAATATATATAAAGTAATATATAATTATATATATATATATTATATATTATAATTAATATCTATATATATAATATTATATATATAATATATATATAATAAATAATATAATAAATGATTAATATATATAAATATCTTATTATAATTATATATATTATTAATATATAAATATTAATATATAGTATATTATAAAATATATTAATATATTAATATATATATAAAAATTAATATAATATATATATATATATATTAATATATTATTAATAATATATATATATAAATTATTTATTAATACTTAATATATAATATATATAAATATATATATATAATATATTAATATATATATATAATATATATTAATTAATTATATATTTATAATTAAATAATTATTATAATATATATTAATATAATATAATATATATATATATATTATATATATAAATATATAAGTTATAATTTAAATAATATATAAATATAATATAATATATATATATAAATTATATATTAATTAATTATTATAATATAATAATTAATAATATATATATATATTATATATTATATAAAAGTATATATATTGTATATATATAAACACTATATATATATATATAAATATAATATATATATATATATAAATAATATTACTATATATATATATAAAAGTTAGTATTAGCTTATCTTGTAGAATATAAATATAATTATAGACATTTTAAAGAAAGTATATATAAATATATTAACTAGTACTAACCATAATAGCTTGTTCAAGTGTATATTTATAATAAATTATATAATTATATATTATACTATACTAAATTTATAGTATATTATAAAATATAAAACGAAAATATAATATATATATATTAATAATATATTAATTTATATAAATATTATATATATAATATAATAGTATATATATATATTTATATATATTAATTAATAATATATAATATAAAATAATATATATATATATATAAATATATTTATAAATAATAATTATTAATTATAATATTATATATTATAATACCTAGGGATAATTATATATATATATAAATATACATATTATATATATATATAGATAAATTATAATTATTATAATATTAAATAATATATATATAAAATAATATTATATTATATATATATAAATTAAAATATATATATTAATATATATATATTATATATATATAAATATATTATATATAATTAATATATTATAATAAATATATATATTATTATATTATATATAAAATATAATATTAATATTATATATTATAAAATTAATATATTAATATATTAAATATATATAAATATATAATTAAATATTAATATATATATATTATATTAATATTATAATATAAAAAAATGTTAATATATATATATATATATATATATAAATATAATAAAAAAATTAAACATAAAAAGATATATATATATAATTAATATTTTATATTATATGAACATAACAATAATATTTTATTTATATAGATAATATATATTATATATAGAAAATTTTCTGTTTTAATTATATTAATATATTATAATATATATATTAAAATAATATATATATATATATTATATATATAATATTAATATATATATATAATATATATAAAATATAATATTAATTAATATAATATATATAAATATATTAATATATATATATATAATTAAATATATATATATTAATATAATATAAAATATATATATATATAATAATTATATAAATATATTAATATATTAAATAATATTATATTTAAATATTATATATATTAATATATAATAAATATAAATAATATAGTTAAATATTAATATAATATATAAATATATAGAAATTAATATTATATATCAATATATAAAATATATATATTAATATATATATATATATAAATATATATAATATATATTTATATAATATAAATATATATATAATATTAATTATATAAATAATTATATATCGTGCTTTTTTTTATGCCCAATTTTAAAAATATATTTACTAACATAAAATATTAAATATGTAGCATAACATTTATTCTACATTATATTAAGATATAAAATTAATCATAACTTAAGATTAATATAAATATCAAGATTATTATTATATATTATATATAAATAATATTATATATTAAATTATATATTATATAATAATATATATATATATATAATTATTAATATATATAATGTCGTGATATATATAGATTAGAAGTGTAGTAGATTTGTACCAGCAGTATTACGAACCTCATCTGGATATAAACAATAGTAATCTAATATATAAATCTACCAGCCTACCTTATTTTATAATATATATATAAATTAAATATATTTATATACAGAAATGAAATAATTAATTAATATATATAAATATAAAATGTTATACTACATATATATATAATATTTAATAATATATTTGTTTTTACGAATAATATTAAAAGCAACTTAATACTATATATATATAGTATAATAAAATAAATATATTTGTGATAATATATATATTAATTATAAATAATTATAATAATATTAATATATTAGAATTATAAATATACTATATTATAATATAATATATGATAAAATATTAAATATATTATATATTAATATATAATAAAATATATTAATATAATATATATATTAAAATATATTAATTAATTAATTATAAATATATATAATTATAATATATATAAATAATATATATTATAATATATATATATATAATAAATATATATATTATATATATAATAATATATATTAATATATATATATAAAATATATATAGTATATATATAAATTATATTATATATTATAATATAAATATTATTAATATATATAAAATATTATATAATATATTATATATATATATATAAATATAATTAGGTGTGAGTTATATTATATATATAAAAAGTATATTATATAATATATTACTATATATATATAATATATAATATATATATATAAATAATATATAATATATATTATAGTATTGAGTAAATATATATAGATATATAAAATATATTATGAGTTAATTGATATTAAATATATAGTAGAGTAGTAATTTTTTCTATAATATAAAGCTATATACTATTATATATATATACAAAGAAGGATACATATGAGGAGGTTAAATATAATATTAAAGATAGTAATATACTAATACTATATAAAATAATTTACTATATACAATATACTATATAAAAATAAAATTATAAACAAATAAGTATATAAACAAATGCTAATTTTTCTAAAATATTTTCAAAATTTTATATATATATAAACTATTTTATCAATTTATATTAATAGATATAAATTTACATGATGAGAATATATAAAATATTAGTATTTAAAAATATATTATAAAAAAAAATTATATATGTGATAATTATATATATAAAATTAATAGTACTTATTATATAAATAAATATAATATATTAATAATATAGATTTTTTATCATAAATATATTTAATTTATAATATCAGTTAAATAAATATAGTACAGTATAATATATTAAAGTTTCTTGAGGAGTTCTACGTCGTCGCCTACGAGGAATTTCTTCTGCAAATAATTAAGTAATATATAGTAATATAAAATTAAGCTATATTTCCTAAGTTATATATAAAATAATATATATATGATATTCTTTTATTGCAACAATAATAATAAAATATTATAGTATATAATATTGTATATATTATATATATAAATATATTATATAACTTATAATAATAAAATATAATATCAATAATTATAATAACACAACAGTGGGTATTAATATTATATATAAAAATATCAAATTCTATATATTCAATATATATATAGTAATTTGGTTATTATATAAAAACGATAAATCATATATATATATATATGATAATATTATATATAAGTAGCTCTATTATAAACGCCCTTACTCTTAGGAGATGTTCTGGGCTCATCATAGTTATAAACTAATGATAAAGTATATATATAATAATAGTATAGAAGGACTATATATCGTCTATTATATATATAACAATACCTTACTACACCTTCATGTTATATAAACTTTATACTATATATAAATATATATATATTATAATAAATATATATATATATATATAAAATATAATTATATTTAAATTATATATAATATATACGAATATTATAATATATATATAAAATACTATATATTTGATATATATAAATTATATATATTTCTAATAACATATAATTTGTATACCCTATTATATAAATAAAATAATATATATATATATAATACAAATTAGAAAATAAGAAATTAAAATTATATAAATTAATATAATATATACTATAATAAATTATAATTATATATTTTTTTATTTACCATCCTAGCATATTATATAAAGTATCAAGTATTATTTACTAAACATAATATATAAAAATAATAACAATTTATTTGCAACATACTATATAAATGGCGCTTATATATCTATATCTATAAATTGCAGAGTATATAAGTAAATTACTAGTTACTATAGAAAGTAATAATGTAGTGATGATATACTAATAAATAATTATATATATGGTTTATATATATAAATATATATCTCGCAAAGTTAAATATATATTAAATATTTAACAATATATAAATATATATATATATTTAAAAAATTACTATAAATGTAAGTTAATAAGTTAATATTTAATATATATATATATCTTAATTATTATATCATTAAATATTACTTTCCAGTTACACCTATACCTTCGTTCAGACTTAGATGAAAATTTTTAGACATTTATATGCAAATAATAGAGAATTCAAAAAATTTGGGAAGAGCATCGAAGTCACACACAATGGAAAGAAGGAAAGAAATATATATAAATTAATTGTATATATATAATAGGTAATAACTTATCTAATTATATTAATATTAAATATAGAAATAGAAATGAAAATTAAGCTATAAAGTATATTAAATAACATATAGATGTTTTATATAAACATATAATTATATATAATATAAATTAATATTAATATATATTATATATAAATATATCACTTAATATATTATATATAAATATATATTATATATATAAATATAATATATTATATATATATAAAATATTAATATATACTTATAATAATATTTAAATAATATTATATATATATTATATATAAATATATATATATTATATATAAAATATTATATATATATCAAAATATATATTAATATATTATATAATATATATATATACTATATAATATATATAAATATATTAAACATTATAAATATAATATATATAAATAATAAATTAATATAATATATTATAATTATATTATATAAATATTAAATTAATATATATATATATATAAATATATTAATTAATTATATATATAAGCAATGATTAAAACCTACGTAATAAATAATGAAGTATAAAGATATAAACAAAATATAATTAAATATATATATATATAAATATTATATAATATATTATATATATAGAAAATTATGTCATATTATTATATAAATTAATAGATAATAGATATATTATTCAATATAAAAACATAATTAACACTTAAATAAAATTAAACATAATATTATCAAACTTTATACATTATGTATATCAAATGATATTTATAAAATTATAATTTAAATAGTAATCTATAAAAATTAATATATTAAATATTTATAGAAAATTTATTATATTAAATATATATTTTTAAAACTTTTTGAATCTTCACTATCTATTTAAAAATATATTGATTATTAAATATATATATAATCTATAATATAATATAATATAAAAACAAATATAAAATTATACATAAATTATTTATTTAAACTATATATATCAAATATATATAAAAATATATATAATAAAGTATATATATAATAATATTAAAGTATATAATAAATATTATATATAAATTATATATAAAGTATACTATATAAATATATATATAAATATATATATAAATATATATATAAATATATATATAATTATATATAAATATATATATAACATTATATATAAAATATATATATAATAATATATATAAATATAATATAAATTATATATAAAATAAATATATAAATATATATATAAATTATATATAAAGATATATATAAATAATATATAAATAATGTATTTAAGATATATATAAATATATATATTAAATATATATATAAATATATATATAAATATATATAAATATATATAATATATATAAATATATATATATAATTAAGGTACTACTTATAGGGCATATCATATAATATAGATTAAATATTGAACGATATATATAAATATCTAATATATATTTTATTAATAATATATATATTATTAATATAAATATAAAAAATATATATATAATAATATAATAATATTATACACAATATATATATATTTTATTTATATAATATATATAATATTATAATATAATATATATTATATATACTATATATAACTTTATTATATATATATTTATATGATATTGACATAAGTATACTAGTACCCGTAGTAATATATAAGGTATCATATTCATAGTACTTTAGTATATATATATATATATACTAGTTATAATATATTATTACTATAAGTAATTATAAATATATATATATTTTTATTAGTATATTTTATTTATATATACTAATATATAATATATATAATATATAATATATATTATATATACTATTTTTTATATATAAATTAATAAATATAATATGATAATATATATATATGATATAGTAATATTATTAACCTATTAAATACTAATCATAGTTTATAGTTATATATTATAATGACGTCTAACCTAATAATAATATAGTCATATATAGAATATATCTACTATAATATAGTTAAGTGATATATTACTAATATAGGTAATATATTATATCGTAATAAAATAATAATTATTATTATATACCACGTATATATATATTAATTATTCTATAGTCTATATTATATATATATAGATTATATATATATATATATATAGTATATATATATATATATATATATATATATATATATATATATTATATATATATATATATATATATTATATATATTATAATAAATAATCATATATATATAATATATATATATATAATAGAGTAATATATATATATATACAAAACCATATTATTTATATATATAAATCTTTATCTATATTAACCACCTACTATTTTTACTATAGATATAATTTAGTAATATATATATTATATATAATAATATATATATAGTATAATATAGATTATATATATATATATAATATATAGTATATGAGTATATATTAGTAATATTGTTTCATAGTTATGTATAATAATATAGATTAAATATATTATACTATATATATAATTATTATTGATTTATACTATATTATATAAATAGTATATCTACGAATATACTACCATAGTATAGGTTATAAATTTATTATCATAATATAAAGTTATCGGTCTTATAATATAGGTTATATATGTAATATTATATATAATATATATGATGATAGGCGTATATATATATATATATTACTATATATAGAGCATATATATAATATGTATATAATGTATATGAGTTTATACGCCAGATATTTAGTAACGCTTACGCCCTTTATATTATTAGCGCTACTATATATTATTTAACTATATATATATATATAGTATACAAATATATATACGAATATATATATATATATAATATATATATATATAGATTTAATATTTATATATACAGTATTATATACTATATTATATAAAATATATAATAAGTATATAGTAATATATAATAGTATTTATTATATAAGTACATAGTATACTTAGTCATATATATATAGTATATATATATATTATATATAATATAACCCATAAATATATACTATACTATTTTAGTGAGTATATATATTATACTACCTATAGATATAATTATCATCTAGCTATATATATATAATATATATATATATATATATATTATATTATATATTGATATATATATATATATATATATTATATATATAATATATATATATATATATTTATATATATATTATATATAACGACTAAGTATTTAATATATTATAGTTTTGTGATATAGTATATATATCTATTATATATATATCGTTAAAATATATATATAATAATATATATATATATATAATAATATTGTATACTATATATATTATTCTCTACTCTATCACAGATCAACTGAATCATTTATTTTTATATATATATAATTAGAGTCTCTACTATATACTTTACTAGTCAGTTGACTTATAGCTATGTACTATATATATACATATATATATTATATATATAGTTATAATATATATATACAGATATAGTATATTATACGTATAGCCACCTAGCTAATTTATACCATGAGTTATCTATATATATTACTATAGATAGTATACTATTATTATACCAAGGTACATCGCTAGTAGTATTATTACTATTCGATACTATATATTACCTATATATAATATATAGTTTATATACTACGGTTAAGTTATATATTATATATTTATATATTTACTAATAGTATCAACTAATATAACTACATTATGAGTAATATCTATATTAGTACTAGTATAAGTAATTATATATATATAGTATTTAATATAATAATCAATATATTATACTATATATATATATATATGATATAGTCTAATTATACTACTATAGATAGTTAGCTGGAGCCATACTGCTAGGTTTGACTACTATACTATATTATATATATTATATAATATATATATAATTAAATCTATAATAAATAATAAATAATATATCGTATTTTAATAATACAAATATAATAACTTATAAATATATTTGTAAATTATTAATACGTAATATTTAAAAAATAGTTATTTATATTATATAATTATATAAGTTTAAGTATCATGTATATATATATATATAGTAATCTATCGATATATATATAAATGAGTGATATATTATTATATAATAATCCGTTAATAGGTTCATAGGCACCAACCCAATATAGGGGCCTACTGAAAAAGAGCACAGAAGTGTAAAAAAACAGAGGTCAAGAAGGGAAGTATATAATATTATAATATAAATGATATATATATATATATATATTATATATATATATATATTATATATAATTAGAAGTATATATATATAAGTAAAATATATATATAATATAGAATATATATTATATATAGTAAGATATAAATATCAGATGTTAAATATAAGATATATAATAATATATATGTACTAATAAGAAAGTAATATGTTTTAGTAATTTTATAACTATATATTATATTAGATATATAAGTAATTAATATATAATAAATAATATATAATAATACTAGTAGATATAATTTTATACATAGTATATACTATAGTAGCATACAGGCAGAAACAGAAAAGCAAATCTTAAAAGTAGATATATATAGTATATACGTGCCGAGTTATTAAATATGGATGTAATGATACACTTTACGATAGTCTATTATATAATGTTATTGGGTCTGTAGATTTCGATAAAGATTACAAGAAACCATCAAGAAGAAAAATAATAATAAAAAAATAAATAAATAAAATTTCTTATTCTTTCTGTATATAACTTACAAAATTTGTCTTGTTTATACATACCCTAAAGCATAAATCATTAGATACAACCACCATCCAAACCACCAATCCCTCCCACCCTGTCCAGATATATGATAATCTAATTGATCTATTGATCTATTGATCAATCATATTTTACTAAATATGTAACTTATACATAACCTAAAAGCCAGTAAATCTAAGTATATATAATATATATAATAAATCAAACTCATAATAATACTACATCTATCTATATATAGCCCCCATAATTATACTACATACTAGTACTAATAACTAATATATACTACTCATTTATATTATAATCCAATATATATATCCATTATCCTTATATAGATATCTATATAATATTATAGTATAATATATAATAATATTATATACTATATTAATATATATATGATATACAATATATTGTCAACTATAATATATATATAATATTATATAATCGATAGTATTAATTAAAATAATATATAGTTAGTAATATATAATTATAATATATATATATAACTAATTTATATATAATACTATATATATTAAATATAAATATATATATCTATAATAAGTATATATATATTATACTTATTTTAAAAAATATATAATTATATACATATATATAACAGATATTATATATATATAATTAGTATAGTAATATATATATATATATATATATATATAATATATATATATATATATACTATATATTATATAAATATATACTATATAATATAATATAAGTATTATATTATATTACTAATACATTAATATTAATAAAGTATATAATATATAATATATAACTTATATAATTAAGATATATATAATCATATAATTTATATATTATATATAATACTATATGTAATATATATATAATATATATTTATAAATTAATATAATAATAATATACTAATAATATAATATATATATAACTATATATAATATATAATCCTCGTATATATATATGAGTACATATATATATATATATACATATATTATAATATATTATAAGACTTATATAATAATTATGAAGTATAAATATTACCAGGATGCAATTGTAGCAACGTTAAAAAAATTTATTAAAGTCAAAAATATTTTTCTCCTTTAATGGTTTAACAAGTTCCCCCTTTAAAACAAAGCTTTTTTGGTTCCCCCCCGGCCCACGGGGGCGTAATATATATGATGAATTTAAAGACTTAAAAATTAAAGTTTTTATAAATAAAATTCTACATTATTAAAAAGGTTTATAAATTTTAGAAAAATATTATAAATTTTTTAAAATTTTTGTAACATTTTTTTTTTCTCTCTTAACTTGAAATTGAGATTGGTAACTAATTTAAAAATAATTTTTTGTTTCAGGAAACTGCAAATTTAATTCATAAATAGGGTTTATATATAAGATACACACGAAATGAAATAAAACCATTAAGCTATGCTTTAGAATATATATTATAATGGCCAGCATCCCGAAGAGGCAGGTCAGTAACTAAGACAAACTATAAACAACTACAGGAAAATCAATAACATTTTTGATTTTAGCAAGTAATTTCATCGACAAAACTTAAAAAAAAATTTATTTTATTCTAATATTATATTGAAACACCTTAGATGTTGTATAATCTTAGAGCTGGCCAGTGTACGATGTGATTGACCTTGAATCCTGCAGTAGTTCGCGAGAGCAAAAGTTGCCAAATACTATTGTATTTTTACGCTTTGAAGAAAATGTTATTTTTTCTTTTATATCCTTTTCAGGGGGGTTCAGCGACGGAGGGACGAGGAGGGACAGTCGTCCCCAGGATAGGCCGGATGTAACCCTGACTCTATCGATTCTTTAATTTTTCATCGGGACAGTGTCTGTAGTTATCAAAGAAAAAAATTCACCATTTGGCAACTGTCACGCTCTTCCGACGACTCCAGCATTCTTCGTTATTCCTTCAAAATACATCTTAATATTTCCACATTATTCTAACAATTTTATAATTATTTAAAAACGTTATATTTTTTTTATTTTTCAAAATTCAGTGAGAACAATTTAAGGT
Source organism: Trachelipus rathkii (assembly GCA_015478945.1). Classification (NCBI taxonomy): domain Eukaryota; kingdom Metazoa; phylum Arthropoda; class Malacostraca; order Isopoda; family Trachelipodidae; genus Trachelipus; species Trachelipus rathkii. The sequence continues at coordinate 31,812 of JABUQX010048845.1, read as the reverse complement.
CTCCTGATTATAGATAAATGATATTTATTTTTCGTCGTAGCTGTTTATTTTAGGGTTTTTTTACTATTTTTTTAGTACTTGCCTGGCCTCTTCGTGAGATACGAATATATAATACTATTGTATATACTATATATAGATATATAATGTTATATATATAATATATAATATATTTTATAAATATATATACTATAAAATATAATTATATTTAATATTATACCATATAATTATAATTTATATAATGTATTAATATAATATATATATATATACTCACTAATATCAATATAAGTATATATCATATAATATATACCAGTACATAGTATATAATATATATATTCAGCCGCGCTCGTCCTAAAATATATTGGTAGTTGCATTTTTCATTTTACTCACACACCAACAGCGAGCGACCTCACACACACAACACACGCACACACACACCACACACACAACACACACACACACACACACACCACACACAATATATATATATAATATACTATTATATATATATAGATATACTACTATATATATTATACTATATATATATATATATATTATTATACTATAGTAATATCAATACTAAATGATATAATATATATCGGAAGTTTATTAAAAACTTTTAAATAGTTTCAGCACTTTTTCCTAAAAGTTGGCTTCCAAACTGAATTTTCTTGTTAATGAGAAATCGAGATTAAAGCTATGGCTCCAAGAACAGAGAGACACGACAATTCTTCTAAGCTCATAAATATAGACTAGAGCTCTGTCTTTAAGTTTCTATGAATGTCAATTGAAAGTGTCACTTTGCCGGTTTTTATAAACATTTTTCTCGCAGAAAGATAGAAATCATACTTAGGAAACATTCCGGCAGAAAATAACATGGCAACAATTATAAGTCTGTAGAACTGAGTAAATCTATCTTTTAATCTACAAATAATTGAGAAATGACAGTGTACAGAGGGATTTGGCAGAGATGTGTAAAAAGCTACAGTGCGTTTGTAAAAGTAACAAACGCTAGATAAAGAGTAGCTAATGTATATGGTATTGTGAGCAAAGACAGTCATCGGTGCCGAGGTATAATGTTGGATGGCTGAGACAACTGAACATAGTGTATCCTGAGAGTTTAAAATTTAGCAGAAGTGATATGTCTTGATGAAAAGGGAACGGATGATGGAGAGTTGTAATCAAGAAAGTTTGTAAAATTGGTCAAGGAAGCGAACTAGGCCCTGCATCTTATCATCCTTGGTAGAGATGTAAAAGGACTAAAGTGTTGAAGTGCGCCTTAGGGTCTTTGCAGAGGGTATTTTGTTACTCTTCGAGTATCTAGGTACAGTAGCTGATAACTATGGATCTGGAATAAGAGGTAATAGATGCGTTAAATACAATGATGTTCCGTTAATGGAACAAATCTCCAGAGAGACTCACATGTGTTAAGGAAATGGGGCATAATCCAACCGAATTTGCAATCAATGCATGACGATATGTATACGTTATTACGGATTTATGTGGTGTGAAGAAAGGAAACATAAATTAAGAGAAAATAAACGATGCAGTTACAATTCTAAGATGCTTGATAATGTGGAAAGAACATATATTCTTCTTCATCTGTTGAGGAACTGAAAGATATTTATAGTGGTGAGTGTGTTGTGAGAATCGAACGGCTGGGAGACCAAAGAAAAAGTGGATTGAGTCCAGTAAAGGAATGCTATAACTCGAAATGAGAGAATTGAGTTTGATCAGGATGAAACAAGTGAAAGAAAGTTGGCATTTAATAAGGCAAGTAAGAATGGCAGGAAGTTTTTTTAGGGGGGAGTATATTGCTCGATTTTTGACCGGAAAAACCCCACATTGACGAACTGCCACAGCTGCAGGGTTACGTCACACAGTCCCTTGACCCCCTTGTAGAGAGCTGGCATTTTTCCTAACTAGCGACGCGGTTTCTCACTTAAAGTAAAACTAGGGAGGCTGGTAAGCGACTGGGCTATTCTTTTTGACTTGACGTTCCACAATTCTTCTCACTACTACTCACTACTTTATCATAACTACTACTACTACTACTTGACTCGACTACTACTACTAATAATATAAGAATAAAATAAATAGAATAAATCAAATAATAATAAATAATAAATAATAATAAAATAAATACCAATAAAAACAAATAAGCTTATAATATAAAGTTATAATTATATATTACCCTCTGTTAAGCTTATTATATATTTATATAATAATAAATCTTATATATATATAGATAATCATACATATATTAATATACGATATAACTTATATAATATATATATAAATAACATATAATATCTAACTAATATAACAACCCATAATGATATATTATAACTATAGAAAATTTTAAATTAATTTATTATTAAAAAATATACATATTTCAATATAATATCATAATTATATATAAATCACTCAATTATTATTTAATGATTACTAATTAAAAGCTGACAATAATATATCATATTCTTTCAGTGAAGTTGATTTCTTAAACGAGTGTAGAAAAACTTAGTCGTAAAATAGAGAGACAACTTCACACAAGAACATATAAATAAAAATATTTAAGTAAGTCTGATATGATTTTCTTATTTTATATCGTCTTATTTTTAAAACTTGAGTTTGAGACATGCCTTATGCAAACGAAAAGTTCATTCTAGAATTATTATTATGCTCTAAATGTTATAGAGTACAATTAGACACATTCGCAAAAGTGAGTGATCGAGTTCAGTATCCCGGTTTAAGATTACGTTATAGGTGAAAAGTTGCATTATAATTGCAAAGCGAGGAAAATCGAAGCCCTTTTGACACTGCGGTTAATGCAGTTATTTATCAATATATATAAATATACATTAAATAAATATATACTATATAATATAGTGATTATTTTTAATATATATATAATAAATATATATATATTATTATAAATATTATTACAATATACTTAAATATATCAGTAATAATTATGAACTATAATTATTAATGGATATTCCATATAATATAGTTATCTTAATGTAGGGTATATAAGTATATATCTATAATATGATTATAATGTGTTGTTCTCCCACTAACATTTACAATAAAAAACAAAATATCGTTGATTAATAGAGGATAACAAAGTGTCGTTGCACAAACACCTCCTAAGTAGAGAGTAACCGCCGAACTGAATGTAAGTATAATAATATGCTATATATAATTTAATTCATATATATATAGTACTAATATATATATAATATTATACAACTTATATATATATATATACCTATTAATTTATTATTACATATAGAGTACATATATAATTTTTACGTATAATATATTTTACAACATATACATATACTTACATATATATAATACTTTCTTACAATATTATATATTATAAATATTCAAGTATAAGAGATAATGATTATATAAATATATATTATATATTACATATATATACTGCATATAAACAATAATAATACAATTGTCACAAATTTAGTTGTTTAAATTGTTCCATGCAATACCTGTATATATTAATACTATGGTGAAACCCTTAAAACACTACAGGAATTCATTATAGATCAACTATAATTAGTATTTTTACGATATAGTAATATATATATATATATATTTATAATATATATATATAGTATTATATATAATATAAATATGAATCATAGTAATATATACTATAATATACCATGTTAGCTAATATATATATATAGTAATAATATTATAAATATAGTCCTTACATAAAGTATTAATAGTCAATATCTAATAATATAAATTACTATTAAGATATATTCATAGATATCTTTAGTGGGTATGTTAGTATTTAATATTATATTTATATTTTACTTACAGATAAAAAATATCAAAATGTAATTTATTAATTTTTTATATTTTTTCTACGTTGATGCTATTACAAATTTACAAACAATCAGATTAAGTCTATTCTGTATATATTGAATAATAATACATATAAGATACTATAATATCGTATATATAGTATTACTATAGAGTAACTTGCTTATTTAAAAGTTTAAGGTGGGTTGTGTTGATTTTATATGATTATATTACCAATAGTATAGTATTGTATAGTATATCGGTGGTACATCAAGGATGGGTTCATAGTTACATTTTTCAAGTACAAGATAACAAGTATCCAAATTTACTCTTAGAAATTGTTAGCGATCAAGTACACATACTAGAATGTATCACTACAAAGTTTACCAAGTACAGAGTACATGGATACTCACGTCAAAGTTACAATAACTTTTATGAGAAACATGCCAAATACTAGTTTATATATCATTATAATTATATAATATTATTTATATTACTTATATAATTATATTATATATATATATATATATATATCCATCATCATCATCTACATCAGTCATCAGCATCATCAATCATTAATCTCATCATCATCTCCACCCATCATTATCTCCCCAAGACTGAGGCAAGGTGCGTAACACCAGAAACAAAAAAATAGTTGAAGAATATGAAAGCAAGTAGAAAAAGACAGCCACCTATCCCGCCCCTGTCTAACCCAATTAGTGAGATTCGCGTCGCTTTAAGTACAGAAAAAAATCCACCCTAGAGCTTCACGGGACGCGTGGACCATCACTACTATGACACTCTCTCAATGTGGGCTTCATTCCTTGGCCCAGGTGTGGGCTACAACCATACCTTCCTCACAAAACCCCGCCATCCCTCCTGTTATGCCCTTTCTTCTCGCCTCTGCCCAAACTCACATTTCTTTCTTCCAGGCATTCCTTTTCGAACTCATTCCACTTTTTCTTCGTCTCATTACATTCGGTCGATTCCCAACACACTTTAACCACTATACATCCTGTTTATTACCGACCGTGCTTCATCCATCCGATTCACACATGACCAAACCCCACTCAACCGTACTTCATTTATATTTTCTCATTTACTTTTGATCTCCACACCAACCAACTCTCTAATACGTTCATTCCTCTTTTATCATTTCTTTGCACACGTAACCAACGCCACTAAGCATCGTCTCATCTCAACACATTGTGAATTTAGATCTTATACCTCTTATTTCCAGACCATTAGTCCCACTACTATACATTACACGGGTAACCAACATACCCCTCATGTAAGACCCTAGCGCACACTAAAACACTTAGTCCCTTTACATCCGCTAACGATTTAATTGCACCAGCCACCTTAGTCCCATTCACAATTTTCCTACTACACTCTGCATCATCCGCTCCCTTTTCATTCAACATATAATTCCTATATTTAAATCAGACACTTTTTCCAGCTGCTCACCATCTAACAATAACTTCACACTGAGGTCTGTCCTCACTTCACAACCATAACCTTACCTCGTATCTACGTTTACTTTCAAAACCTTTCTTACACACCCTACCAAATCTCTCTACTAGTCCTCTCAAACTCTCTTTAGATTCGCCACACAAAACAATCAATCCTCATATAATAGGTAGGGGGAATCCTCCCCACTCTCAGATTACCATATCTCTCCATCATATTCTAACCTCATATCTCGCTATGGTCACCCCTACCATATCATCTCTTCATAACCTCAATCCATTTACATAATGGATTGCCATATGGAACCATACCCACCATTCCCTGTCTCACTCCGCTATACATATTAAAATAATCACTTACGACTTCTCATCTTTATTCGCTACTGCATGCTTCACTATCGTCACTAGGTTTGTATCTATTCAGAAGCTTACCAACAACACCTGACAAAATGGATGCACCATATATCTCGTTATTATCTCTTATTTATTTGACGCACGTTTACAAAATCCATAAATCCTAGAATACAAATTTATTCTTCTCCTCCTTCCTTTATTTTCTCAATCATATGCTTCAATGTAAAAAATTTGATCCCAACATCCTCTCTATACACTATCTAACACACCTGAATATTCTTTCACCCCAAATAGTTCTCACTCATTCGGGACTCACTCTTTTCGACCAAAAATTATCAACATATATCTGCTCTTACAAACCCTCAACTTGAAGACCAAATTTAGCCCTATAATACTGTACCAGACTTACCTATTTTCCTATACCAGCTCTATAAAAGTACTTAATATGACCTCCTCCATCGCCTCGGTACTATACCCTCCACTATAACCTTTTTGTGTATGACAACTTCCAAATTCAAGGATATCACATCATCTCGACTCTCTGACGTTGATATATATATCATAGTATAATATATATAAATATATTAATATTTATAAATAAATTATAGTAATATAGGGGACATAGTATATTATATATATATGAGTATTTATTAATAACGAATATATAGTATCATTAGTTTATATACGTACTAATATAAGTAATTATCATAACAACAGATATATAATATTATATATATTATATATATACTGTTATATATGAAGATTCGCGATAGTCATAGTAATATATATATATATATATATATATAATAGTTACATATTGTTTATAATCCAATGACTAATATACTAGGTATACAGTGAATAAAATAATAAATATTATATACTTACATATCACATTGAGTGATAACTTATTGATATATATCATAAATATGGGTATTTTGAGGTGAACATCTGAAGCAGAGTTTGAGACGAATTGGCTAGAAAAGATTTGAATGGGCGAGGGTGTGTAAAGTGAATGGCGTTGAAAGTTATCAAACGATCCGCAGTAAGGTTTATAAGATATATTGATTTGAGAGAACAGTTCCTCCGTGTCTTAAGTTATGCTTATGATTGTGTGACGACAGCTTAACTGGAACCATAGTGACGAAGTTAAAATAGAGTATAAAGGGAGTTTAATAATATGTATGGACAAAGGGGAGAACGAGTATGATGACGAGGATGACAGGTACGCGTTGTGAATGCAGGAAGGAGGGCTGCGTGCAATTAAATCCTTGGTGGAGTAAAGGGACTAAGTCTTGTGATGGTAAGTTGTTAATCCTGTTTAATGTATAGTAGTAAGACTATGGTCTGGAATAGAGTATAATCTAAAGTACAATGTGTTTCAGATGGACAATCTTAGCACCGTTCACTGTTGAGAAGAATTGATAAATATAGAATGAACGTATTACAGAGTTGTATGTATGAAAGAAGGATTAAATCAGAGAATAAATAAGTATGTTTAGATGGTTTGGTTGTATGGAAAGAATGGATGATAGTCGTTGGTTAAGCGGATATAGAATGGTGAGTGTGTGGGAATCGACTGGCTGGAAGACCGAAGAAAAAGATCGATTGAGTCACAAAAAGACAATCATGTCACGGATAGAGGCTGAAATGTGGAGTTTTTCCCAAAGGGGCAGAGAAAAAAAGTGCATAATTAGGAAGTAAAATGAGGCAGGGTTTTGTGTAAGCGTGTTATGGTTGTGGCCCCACATCTTGGCTCTAGAGGTGTAACAACAACATGAACCCAACATTAGCGCGACTGAGCCATATGAGGGATCCGTCGCGCATACCCCAGTTGAAGCTCATCGAGTGTGAGATTTTCTGTGCAAGGCGAGCTACTCACTAATAGGTATAAAAAGGGCGGGGTAAGGCTGGCTTTCCTTTCGACTTTTATTTTATATACTTCTACATACTTTTCATATAATTCTATGTGACTTGTAGTTGTTGCTTAAACAACAGCGTTGGTTATGATGATAATGAATCATCTGATGATATATATAATCTAGTATATATAATAATATTTATATCATTATAATTACTCGTATATTTAATATTAACATTATATAAGTTTTATATTTATATATTATTATACTAACAATTATATTTATAAAGTGTTGAACTACAAGGAGCGAAAAAGATCTAAATAATAAGTATCGTATCTTCTAATAATTTTAGGGGTAAAATACGATTTAACATTTTTAGGTTGTACCTAACCCTAACCTTAACTAACCTATCCCAACCTAAAGAGGCCAATAACCTAACCTACCGAAACTTAACTAACCTAAACTTGGCTAATCTAACCGACATCAATCCAGCTATATAAATGTCCTACAATATAAACTATCTATACTATCATATTCTATTGGCCCATAATATAATATATAATAATATACATTACTTATAAATCATATATATATATATATATATATATATAATATATATATATAAATAATGACATACTTTACATTCATATATATAGAGAACTTTATTGTGAAAACATTTATAAAAAATAATAATATCAATACGTAGGAAATGATAAATAAAAAATACAAATATATGGAAGTTAAAAATCCCAAAATCAGTTGCAAGATTGCCCAAGGTCACAAGGAAAAACTGTTACAGCTGTCGAAGTAACAAGGATTTTCTTTCAAAAATACAGTGTTTTTAGCAAACTGCAATACTAAGGTACCACAGAAGTTACAAGTTACTCCACGAAAATTGTTTACAGATGTCCAAGAACAAGGAGTACCGTGTACTTAACCCAAACCAACCCCTATTATTATTTATACATATACAACTTTATATATTTGTCAATATAAGTATATATATATATATACTATTATAATAAATATATTTCTTAATATAATATAATATATATTTTACTATATATATTTTTATAATATGATTATTATATTAATACTATATATTTATTGTATAATTAATATTATAAAACTAGATATAGATATATATTAAATCAGAAACGGTGGGCACCGGCTTCTATTTTGGGATACGTCACTCTACGCGGCAACGCTCCCGCACCTCGATCGAAAAACCATTTATTCCGCGTAGACGCCTTCCTCCGCACCTATTCAGACCATCAAAAGCCTCCGCTATCGCAATGTCGCATGTTCAGTAACAGAGGTAAAAATAGTGTTCAAAGTTTAAACCTTTCGTTAGATAGAAAATCAAATTCTTACAATAATATAAATACTTTATTAATTCTGAAATATAAAATTTTAATATTTAAAAAAATTATTGAATGCATCTATGTTTTTCGATTTTTATCGACTCTCTTAAAGTGCAACAACAGGTCAAAAAAATTTCCTATACAAACTTAAATAAAGAAAAAAGAAAGTAGCGAACCATTTAGAAAATCATAATCGATCGTTCACAAAAAAAAAAAAAAAGATTTCATACTAATGATCATGGTGTCATGAGTCACAGTCCCTCCCTAGGAAGTCTTATGACGTTTCAATATCTGTTCGTTTAGAAGTACCCGAACAAGTTATGGCGTCACAACGAACCAACAAAAGACAAATTTTCTTTCAGGTAAAGACAGAGCTTTGTGGAGTTGACTTTCCTTGTCGAAGTAAATTGTACATATTTTGTGGGAAAATCGTGAATTTTAGCAGCAAGCTACCTGTAAAGCAATCAAAGGAGTAGCGTCAATGAAACCTTCATTGCTTACACGAAAGACATACTAAGTATGTTTAGCGTACAGAAACGAGGAAGGCAACTCTTTTTTGTGATGTACGAACAAAGAGAGAAAATTTGTTACTTGTTTAAAGGGAAATACGATTTAAATTTATACAAAAAAATTCATAATTGTTAGAGCATCCATGTAGCTCAGGAAAAAGAATTTTACATTAAATTTTGTTGTGGATAGAACAGTAAGTTTATGCTCTTCCTTTAATTTTGATGGCACAAATTTATTGGTTGATCAGCGATATGACATCAAGCTTGATTGAAATTCCGCTAAAAAAAAGATACGATGAAAAAAAAGCTAGGCCCACCAAGGTTGCCGTATGCAGAAAAAAAAGAAAATTAGCTCAATATTTCTGTTGAAATAAGGGTTTGCTAAATTAAGAGAAATTAAAGAAAGGAATTCATTTGGTTTTCTATCCAAAATAAAACAATGTGTAAATTCTTAAAATATGAAAAGTCTGCGGAAACGGAACAAAAACTTTCAGGAAATTTTTTTTTTTAAGCAAATTTAAAATTTATTATAATAACTGCTATAAAGATTCTTAATTTCTTAGTTAAAAATCTTTCATCATTCAGGGTCACCATTTGTAACGCTCAAATGACCGTTACTATTATATGTGCATGTAAACATAATGTTGTCATGATATTTCAAACTGTAAATTCATCCAATAAGGTGTAACGTCCCTTTGTAGAGCCCCAAAACGGGCGAATTTAAATTGTATCAGGAGTAAGCTCTGAGACACGATACTGTAAAGACTGGTATGTGGGGTATTGTCCTCACACAGTCTATTCCTTAAAATCAATAATGTAAAGAGAAATTAACATAATCATACTAAAGTGATTAAACACTTCAATTATAAACTAATACATCATTGATAAAATATAATAAAGAGATAGAGAGCGTTCGTTTGTCATAAGAAGAGAACGCATTAAAACCATGCTCATATACGTAAAGGCCGGTTAAATATAAAATTAATATAATAATAATGTTCAAGACAATTGAATACTTCTCTTAAACTAATTGTAAATGTGTCATAATAATGATTCATCATTGTGTTTAATAAATTTAATTAACGGAATAACCCCTTTGATTCCAAATACCTTGATAGGGCTAGTTCTAATCATATATATATATATATATATATATATAGAATTATTATATATATAATATATAATAATATCATATATATATATAATATAATATATAATCAATATAAAATGGGTAGAGATGGTATCGAAGGAAAAGTATGATTGATTTGTGTTGGGAAGGAGATGTTGAGTAGCTTGAGTCAGTGAGGAAGTTAAGAATGAGATTATCGATCATTATGATTGTCTATGAAATTAAGTTAGAGGGGGCTTGCATGGAGAGGAAAGTGATAGGGAAGGAAGTGGTAGAATTAAAGGGGAAAGTTAAAACGAACCAAAATTCAATTTTAAACAAAGAACGTTCTCGATAAATCAGTCAAGAATGCACAAGTTTAAAATTTAAAATCTGGAGAAAATGAAGGAACCTCAGGTGATAATTCAAAAGAAGTCTGTTGGATGTTCAAAAGTAGGAAGTAACAATGTTAACAGTGAGTGATGGAATAAAGAGATGCAAGTGGTTAAAAGTCAAAAAGAAGCTGGATAAATCTACTAAGAATCCAATATTGAGTTTCAAAAGAAAGATGTTTATGATATATAAGAGGAAAAAAGAATACTAAAAGGTGCATACGTAGGAGAAAAAAAGAAATGAAACAAGTGGAAGAGGATGAATGGGGACTTACCAGAGAATAGGAAGCTCTTCTGAAGAAAGCGCAAAGTTAAGAACGAGAATAAGGGAATCTGCTTAGAAATGAATAGGTATGGGCTTTCGTGACTGATGAAATGAATGAGAAGTGAAGGTGAGTGAGGAGGAACACTTCGAAATCGCATAAACACTGCAGTAATGAAAGTGATAGTGAATGGGTGATTTGATTGGTGCAAAAAGAATAGAGATTTTGGATGAAGTATTAGTAAGGAGATGTAATGGGTACAGTGAGAGTAATAATGGAAATCTGCAGGTAAGATGAAATTACTGGTAAATGATTAATGACGGGATTGGTAGATAGATTTGGAAGGTGTGTAACAAAGCGCTTATGAGGGATAGTTCGAGGAATGAGGAGAGCATCATAGTACCCTTATCTAAGTAAGGCGAAAGGAACTGTAGGAATTATAGGAATTAGTTTATTGAGTGTTGTACCAAAGATATATGCTGATATTTTGTCGAAGAGGGCGTCGAGTGACTGAATGACTGATTGAGAAGAAAAGGTGCGTAGAATGATAGAGGATGTGGGCATTAAATGTTTACATTGAACAAATGACTGAAAAATGAGGGAGCAGAAGAAAAAAATTGCATTTAGGTTTTAGGGATTTGCAAAGTGTATATGGATTAACCATGGAAGCTCTTATTTCAGGGTTAGTGATACATGAGATTTAATGGTAAAATTGCTGAATGGAATTAAAAGTGTATCACATTGTGAAGCGGTTGTAATAATAAATAAGTCGAAATGATTTTAATATAAAGTGAGTAGGCAGCGACCGTGTTATGCTCATGGCTATTCAATTGTTATAGAATGGTTATGAAAGAATTAGAGGTGGTTTGGCAGGGAATATGTTAGAATGATGGGAATGGAAGAGAGTGAGGTGCCCTACCTGTTATATGCATGATTGATTTGTGTACCGAATCGAAAGAGAGTTTGAGAGATGGTAGAGAGATTGGCAGTGTGTGTAAAAGAAGGAGTTTAAAGTTAAACGTAAATAAGAGCAAGCGTTATGGTTGTAGTAAATACAGTCCTTGATATAAATATGTTGTTGAGAAGCTGGAACAAGTGTCTGAGTTAAATATTAAATATGTGGATGAAGATAACGGATTATGAAGAGTGTACTAGAAAATTTGTGAATGCAGGAAGGAGGCTGGTACAATTAAATCGTGGTGCATGAAAGGGACCAAAGTCTTGGAGTCGCAGAGCTTACATGAAGTATTTGCTACCGTTAATGTATAGTAGTGAGACTATGGCAGTGGAATAAGAGGTGTAGATCTAAAGAACAATGTGTTCAGAACATAGGGGCGTGTTAGGTGTGGGTAGAATTGATAAAATGAGGAATGAACGTATTAGAAAGTTTGTGGTATTAATTAAAGGATAAATGAAAAAATAAATGAGATACGTGAGAATGTTTGCAGGTGAAAGAAGAATGATATTGTAGTTTAGGCTGGTTAATGTGTTATAGTGGTGAATAGCAGGAATTCGACAGTCGGAGACCGAAAAAAAAGTGGATTGAATCATAAAGGAATGGCTTGGAGAAAGAAATGAGAGTTTGCAGAGCGAAAGAAAGTTGCATAATCAGGAGTGAATGCAGGGTTTGTGTGAGGGGTAGTTGTACCCAACCTAGGACCAAGGATGAACCCTAATTGACAAGATCCATAGTGAGGGTTCCGCGCGTTCCCGTGAAGCTCTATGGTGGATTTTTCTGACTGCGACGATTCTCACTAAAAGTATAAAGGGGTGGTAAGGCTGGGCTTTCTTTTCGACTTCTGTCATATTCTTCTTCTACTTTTCTGTTTCAGTGCATTTACCACCTTACCCCTAGTGTTGAGAAGTGGGATGATGAATATATATATATTATATATATATATATATAATATATATATATAAATATATAATAATATATAATATAATATATATATATATATATATATATATATAATATATATATAATATATATATAATATATATATATATAATATATAATATAATATATATATATATAATAATATATATATATAAATAAATATATATATTATAATAATATATATATATAATATATATATATATATATATATATAACATATATATATATATAAATATAATATTATATATATATAATATATAATATAATATAGATATATATATATATATATAATATAATATATATAATATATAATATAATATATATTAATATAATATATTAGTAAGATGTACCGAGACCAGAAAAGAGCCGATACCGATACTCTATTTTTAGGTGCCGATACCGATACCGATACTTTAATTAATATAATAAATACACATAATAAGGATAGAACATTTGTTCTGTACTGCTAGTCAACCCAGGATTGCATTTCCTTACAACCAAACTTAGTCATTTATTTCATATTGTGCCCACAAATTATATTATTTTTATAAATTAAAATGAGTAAAAAAATGAATAATTTCCAAATATAAAATAATAACTTTTTTATGTTGTGTTATTCAAAAAAATTCCATTTCCATTTTCCAGAAGTATTAACAAAGTTTAAGCTACTGCTTTTATGTTTTAACATGAATACAATTTACAAGAAAATTCTTGTAAATAATAATGATAAAAGAATAAAAATGAAAGAAAGACCTCAATTAATCAGCTGAAAAAAAAAAAAAAAACCTATTACTCAAACATGACATAAAAAATATACAACTAAGTAAAATAGATATCATCAATTACTCAATTCAAAATTCTCAAATTATGAATGCCAAAAAACATAAGCTTTCACTAGTATCTGGCGAGGCCTGTTCCTTTTTGGGTTGTTACATTCCACCTACACTAAAAATACGCTCGCCTCTCGACTGATTGAGGGAGAAGCTGATAGATGATTGCTGTAAGCACTTGATAATAAGGAAACCTTGGCCCATTTTCATTGCCACCACATGAAAGAATCTCTCGTAGCACATCTCCATGGTTCCTAAGAGCCTCATTCTCCTTCTTTCACAGATTAAAACTTGAATTTATTTTGCGTCCTTGAGACTGTCTCTTCCAGTTTCAATGGTTCCTTGGTCTATTTCCTTTGAAGTGAAGTGAAGATGTCAATGAAATTTTGGCCCATGACCTTATCCAAACATACCAAATCCTCTTCGCATCTTCAGTAGGTTATTGCTGAAAAAGCCACCATCGTCATTATCATATCACAGGGGTTGCTGATAAGCGGCTTCCACTTCTGTGAATCTTTTTTTTTGACACGCGAGCAAGCTCCTCGTTATGCCATTTAAATGCATTCTAGAAGTGCCGGTCAGAGATTCCCATTCTTGTGGGGTTTCAACTACCTTAATGAATTCCTTACAGAACCTTTTATTTATTTTATTTTTACAGTTGTCACCTCCGCTCACGGCAGAGCCCTACTCAAGGAGGGGTGTTGTAAACGCCTGTATAATTCATATAACGCAAATATTCACCCTTTCAGTTCAGACGCAGACTTTAAAGTGCAGAGAGATTAAAATTGAGTAGAAACACTGGAGATGAAAGAATTCACAATCAGAGTGGCAGGAAAGAAGAAGCACCGCCAGCGAAGCTAGGTATGAGTTACTAATACAACACAAAACTCATTGACGACACACACCCTTTGTTTACAAGGCGTCACAAAGTGGTGGTACGCTAGTGGAAAGTTCCCTCGAGCACTTGCCGCTATTGGTCTTTGACTCGACCCTATTCAAAAGCCGGGTGAAACTGCAGCCCCCCCCCCCAAAATTGAGGCAGTACTCCATACAAGAGCGATGATATCTTTGTATAGCTTGAGGAACTGAGAAAAGAAAAAAAAAGAGTCTCGCAGTCTAAAAGAACTCACAGTTCTTTGAGGCCGCCTTAGCAACCGTTGTAGTGGGTTCCAAGACGAATTTTTTTTATGTTAATGCCAAGGATGTTTAATATTTCAACAAGGAGACGAGAGAACCGTCGAAGAGATAGAAAGTTAAGGTGTCTTAGAGAGGAGAATTTGTAGAAGCTGGGTTTTTTAAAAAGTTGAATTTTCACAAGGTTGAGAGACCCTATCCGGGAAATTCTATCAAGATCAGCGAGAAATTAGAATCTAAAGATTAAGGCGAGAGCAATTCTAAATTAAAAGAGGCGAGCAGAATTAAATGAGTTGAAGAATGAAGTCGAGTTCATCGCATATGATATAGAGTTAGATGTGCAGTGAGAAGATCATTAATGAAAAGCAGAATAAAGTAGGAGATAATACAGAACCCTGAGGGAACACCACTATGCTGAAAAAAGAGAAGAAGTAGCCCCATCAACAACAGTCAATATGAAACTTTTTGAAAGAAAGCTAGACATAATAAGCCAAACAGAAGAAGGAAACCAAAGAAGAGCTTGGAGAGCAGTGACGCGGGCCATACCGGTCAAATGCCTTGGATACGTCAGCGCCACCACGCAAGTCTCCCCGTTAGTTCCTAAGGGCGGAAACCATAAATCTGTTAAAAGAAAGTATATTCCCAGTAGACCTTGAACGCCGAAAGCCTTACTGGCGATCGGAAAGAAGGAATGAGATTCCAGATGGTCTAAGAATGAGAGTTGAGAAGGTTTCAAAGATCTTAATTAGAAATACAAGTCAGAGCTATAGACTATAGTTAGAAGGATCAGTGCAGCTTCCTTTTTTCGAATAGTTGACAGGTGCGTGCTTCCAAACACTGAGGAAGTGCTAGTATTGAGTCATAGAGAATATAGTTGAACGAGGGGCGGGTTAGCACGAAGCACACTCCCTCAAAACTCGGGTGAGGAACGCCATCCGACCACCCGCCTTCCTAACGTCCGTAATTTCAGGACCCATGCACCCGATCAATTTAATCACAGGTAAAGGAGATGAAAGGAGGTGAGGAGGAGGAATGACAGAATCGTCAAGGGTTGAGTTAGAGAGGAGGCCAAAGAGAATTGCCTTTTCAGTTGGAGTAATTAGCAACAGAACCTCAGGGGCTGTAACACAACGGGCTACAAGTCCTACAGTTGTAAGATTTTTTCTTACACTTGTATATTTTCTGTAACACAAGAAGCAACTTGAAAATGTTACTACAAGTGTAATCACAGCTCTTGTAGACCAATTCCGTACACAAATATTTTAAACTGTAGTTGTTTTACAGAAAAAGACCGTAAGACAATATCTGCAGGAGCAGCTGATGGTTCTTCCACACACTGAGTAAAAGAATTTTTTTCAAGCAATATTTAACAATTTCTTTACAATGCAGTCATATTTCTTGGATGATTTATTTTTTATTTATCTGTGTTACATAATAATAATAGTTATTTATTTTAAAATATTAAGTAAATTTTGTATAATCAATCTTGATAATTATGAAAAACAATCGGTTATCAAAAATAATAATGATATCATAGATCGATAATCTGAAACAAATTTTGACAGTGTGAAAATCAATATTAATCATTTTTAAAGTTTGTATTTCAATTTTTATTGAAAATTAAGAATAAAAGTACGAAAAAAAAAGAAAAGCAATAAGCAAATCCAATTAAATATTATCTATAAAATTCAGAACCTCGAATACAGAAATGCCACAAAGCAGACCTAATTCAAAATGTGCCAAACTTGTAATTTGGCTGTAACTTGTACAATACTTGAAGCTTCAAATCTTAAAATTTCAGGGTATAAGAAAAAAATTACAAGTGTACAAACTGTAGAACTGTAGATCGAATAAGAAGAGAAAGGATGATTTATAGAATTGTTAGAGATGTTTGGCAAGAGCCAGAAAGATTTTCAGAAGAACCAAAGGAGGTTAGCCACTTTCGTTTAATGAAAGCCCTTCTTCGAAAAGTATCCCTGCAACAATTTCTAGCTGAATAAAATAGCAATGAATAGAGAACGAGAAATTTCCACACCCGATACGCACTGTCTCTAGCCTAATGGCCACGAAGAAGTACGATCAAACCATGGATTTTGATGAGAAAAAATTTAGTGAAAAAGAAACATGCCATCCATCAACTATTACACTCCCACCTTAATGCAGAGCTGAAGCGTCTTCAAGCCAAAGCAGTCACTCCAATATAGTTATCGTAGAAGCAACGCTAATACCTCCCAATCGGCCCGATCAAATGCCAGAAAAACCGATAGGGCAGGATGGAGATGGAATAGAAATATTAAAAATTAATGATATAAAGTTGCAATATTTGATGCTCGTTTTAATAATACAAGGAATTTAGTGGTGATAACATAGAACAAAGGTTCGAAGAATTGAGTTGGGACGATCCGGAATGTGTGTAGTTTCTTTAATTACTCCAGATCGTTGAGAATACTAATTGATTCGGCCTCCTCCCGCCAAATCAGGTATAAGAGGAACCCATCCATTCAGTGTTGTGACATTGAAATCCCCTAAATAGAGACCCTCTTATGGATGAAAAGATATAACAGTTTGAGAAGTAGTAAGGTAATCATAAAAGGCATGAAATCTTTCTGTTAGAGAGAACAGCTAGCAGTAAGCACAAGATATTGTAAAGAGAAGGAAGAAAGATTTAAGCCACAGAACATTCGAAGTTTGGAGATTCGAAGATTCTCGAGACGTTTTATAGGAGTGTTTATGTTACATAGGCACATACTCCAGCCCATTCAGTCGGAAAATATAAAAAAGTTATAGTTGATATATTCTAAAGTTAAGGATGAATCCACCATCTGGTCTCGCAGAGCAAAAAATTAGGTTAAGTAGAGGTGTTGTATTCCACGATGCAGAGTTGAGTGCAAACCACTTATGTCGGTATTGTAAATCAATAGAAAGTCCCACCTTTGCTATAGCTTTCTAAATGCACAAACAATCAATGAAAAAGAAATAAAAAAAAAAAATAAATAAATAAAAAACCAAAGGAGAAACGAGGAAAAATTATTCGTACGTTCTAAACCTCTAAATTTTTAAAACCGAATTTAAAACGGTAAAACCCTATTACAGCAAATATCTATAATATGAAAATCCAGAACAGCTTATAACAAGTGGGGTTCAAAACACCTGAAAGACTATGGAAGAAAAAACTAAATCATAAAACTATAAAAAATAATAAGTATCGTAATGGGATTAAGTAAAAAAATGAGTAGAATCACTAATATCATGTGTAAAATTATATAATTAATTACTACTATCCAAATAAGTAGTAAATTTATACGCTTATAAACCCATAGTAGGAGTAATACACTATAAATAATTTATAGTATTAAAAGAGTCATAGTGAGTGAGTAAGATAAAAAGTATAAAAATACATAACCTTAACTACGTATATATATCTAAATAACTAATTATTATATATTGCATATCTAAAATTTTTTCTCATAATTATTTTATTTCATCCCAAAAGTTTAAAAATAGTATCGTACCATTTATAAATTAACCAATACATAATACCGATACCTGATATTTAACCCCAAAAAAACTGGTCATAAATACGTACGATACTCGATTACTCGATACTATTCAGGTACAGCCTCATAATAGATATATATAATATATATATATTATATATATATATATAAAAATATAGTAATATTAATATAATTTTATATATATTAATTAATATATATTTATAATAATAATTAATATTATAAATATATATATATATATATTTAATATATAATAAATATATATTATAATATATATATTAATATATAATATATTATATTGAATGCTTATAAATTGATATCTCCTATACATTATATTATGTATGAATAGATCAAAAAGTATTTCGCTAAAGCCCATAACTTCATCGCATATTACAGATACGTTTCTCGTAAATCACAACTTACATCAACACATATAGATTAAGACCTTTTATGAGCGAGACGCTGAAAAGCGTTCCTTCTGAATCACCTAAACTGTGAGGATAATTTTAAACCTTATAAATTATGTTATACACAATTGAATTATTATCGTTATTGAGTATAGTTCAGACATGTAGCATTGAGTAAGTAATCTGGAAATTATAATTACTCAGACTCATAAAAAGGAATATAAAATCTTAATCAAACTCTAATACCAAAATTTTCAAATAATTATAGTATGCTATTTAACCATCATCCATAACTACAAACTTCTATCTTCTTCGATAATCCCCCTAATATTATTTGCTAAGTGCGAGTAAGTAGCGACTTCACGCCAAGTAGTCAATCTGGACATGCATATTTAAAAAAGAATTCAAGACATTTAGCAATTTTGTATACTCAGATAAAGTATATATCTAAGAAAAACAAACTATTACATACTCCCTCCAAATTAAAACAGATATTTTATTTAAACAAATCAAGATATATAGCATAAAGATTTTTTTAAGTCACCCCTAACAGATGTACGACAATTTCCTTTACTCTCGCCTTTACCATCCCCATGCCCTTTCGCGGGAATTCTTTAGATCGATGTTATATTTCACTTAAACAATAATTTTTCCTCGATTCCGAAAAGTACCTAAATTTCTGCCTCTGGTACATCTTTAATTGTCTTTTTTTAATACTAAAATATCATTTATCTTCTTTTCTGTAATTATCTCAACAACGTGCGCGTTTAAGAGTTTTATTATATAGTTAGATTAAACATGAACATTACGTTGTAAGAATCTCGTATTTCCCTCTCTTATCTCGTTAGGTCAGCAATGTAGTGAAGTAGTCGATCAGGAATGATTGAGCAGGATATTTTTTTTCTTCTTCTTGTCGCCAACACCACATCGTCAATCCATCTCATGGTTAAGCTTACGCCCGGCTTCGGTAATACTCGTGTGAGGGTAATATCATATAACGATTGTTTTAACCGCATAAAGTTCGTAATTACGATATTTCGTTAGCTCATATTTTGTAGCCGTTAGAGTTTAAAAAAAAAAAAAAGATATGTTTGTTTTACCACTAATGGTACCCAAGAGGTAGACCGCCCAGCAGTGCACTTCCGGGCTCCATGCCTCCCGCGGAATGACAGATGAGTTTGAGGAGCATTCCCCCCTCCGGGAGTCTCCTAAACCCCCGACCTTTGATATTTGGAGTGTCACGGGGGCCCCCTGCGCCCGCCTCTACGATATGAGGAAAAACTCCCCCATCGTTCCCCGTCTGGTCCGTGAGCGCCCCTAGATGGGCCGTGAAAATATATCATAAATTCCATACATATTCCACCTTCTTTTTTGATCAGTCAAATCCTGTAATAAACAATACTAATACCCCCTTACAACACTCCCGATAATACTACTATAAAATATATATATTAGCCCCCCCATTACTAGGCCTTCTACTAACTATTAACTATATATGATACACCTATAATATTTACATTATACTCGCCTACAATATATACTTAAGCCAAAAAATTACATACTAAAGTTGATATCTATCTCTTATGACCATAAATTAACATCGGTGAGGATATTTATAATTATAGCCCCAACTGTGTCTGTAATCATTTAGACTTACAAAGAATATTATCCTATAACTTGTATTTTACATAATCAGTTATCATACCACTAATAAGTATATATATAACTATATATATATATAATAATATATACCGGTATTACTATAGATAGTTTATATAATATACCACATTACCGCCAACAATATATATATAATTATATATACCTATATATAACATATAATACAAATAATATACATATATATATACTTACACACATAACTATAATTATTATATTATAATATAATAGACTATAATATAATATTTACTCTTTATAAATAATAATATATATAAATTAACTATATACAATTTATATATATAACAATTTATATAAATCAATATTTTCCATTTGTGAAAATGTGTGCATAAATTCAAATTACTTTTGCCTTGCAAATAATTACAACTTTATGTCCATTACAGAACTTTAAATAAAAGCGAATTAAAGTTTAAAATTTTCTCATTCTCAAAAAACGAAAGCATCTTAGAAGAGTTAATCTCAACATAGGTCTGCATTGCGAGAGACCTAACAGTTTTCTCTTTAAGAAAAAATACACTAAAACCTTACTTTTCTCTTGCTATGTGAACAATGGTGTACAATTAATTAACTTCATTCATCACAACCTCTGTAGCTGCAGAATTTCCTTTTTTTTAATTTCGAATTTTTCATAGAGGTAATGAAAATCATCATTTGTGATCGCCAGTCATTTATTAGACCGCAAGCAGAGTCCCTTCTCAGAAGAAAACGTAGACCATATATATTAACATCAAATAAAAAAAAAATACTTATTATATAATATAAAATAATATATAACTTGTGAAGAGTGATTCATAAACATAATATTATACGAGTGGTCTGTTCCCTCCAACACTTGATGTTAGAGTACCTATAGAAGAGGCACAAAATTTTAACAAATCTTCTCACACCTAGCACGCCCCTAAGATATTTAATAATATTATATATAGTTTAAGTTCCGTTAGACACACGTTATGTCCACAACGAATAGGGTAAAAATGGGAACTGAATATCTTTTGAATAAGAATTCTACCACGTTGTATGTAAACATATTAAAGACACGGCAATAAAAAAAAGAATTCAATATTCCTGGAAGTAAAATGTAGTCGCGCACGTATGGATAAGCGAACACCTAGAGTCTCAATACGTTCAGTTAATTACAATAAAAAACAGGTAACAACCTAACCCTTTCTATAATATGTAGTATTTCCAAGGACTTACGATACGTACTAAACCATATCACTTCAATCATTATATACACTTTTTTTATAATCAGATTTACACTCAACGTAATATTTATAATTGCCACATACATTCCAATTCTATCCTGCCATTCAACAATTACTTTTACCTACTACATACTATTACTGCATCATCCGTTTCTCACTTCTCATTATCCCAACACATTGACCCTAAATATTTAACTCAAGTACACGCTCATTAGTTCCAGTATACTATGATAGCTACACCAGTACTAACTAAACTTTACACAACTGAGGGCATCCTCACTCTATACAACTATATACCTTTAACTACTATAATCACGTTTTTACTTTCAAATCCTCCTTATTACACACACCTGCCAAATTAATCACTCGGTGACATATATTTTGGTACTATAAACTCACAAAACTCTCATTCATAATTCGCGACTACAAAGATCACCAAACTATAACGATCTAAGCTTACTAAGTAAGTGAATAGAAGAACACATGTTTGGAATCGTGTAGATGTAAATTTCATCGTACAATCTCGCACGGACAATCTCGAGTAAAACATACTACACCAGTATCTGCCACACCATAACTCAATCCATACTAATCTCCTCACATAAAACCACAATCTAACTCCACATGAGCGGAAAATGAAGCCAAGGAGACATAACAAACCAATCTCTTTGTCATATCATTTTCTTATACATACGCTTAATAGAGAAAACTTGAAGATTAAACCAAATCACCATATTACAAATACACAATTAATATAATTTATTTAACACACTATACTGTAAATATGTGTTGTCGTAGTATGCGGCTTATATCGATGCAGGGGTATTTATTATATAACTTTTCATTAGGTACATCTTTCTCTTTTTCATATGGTATGTTAATAACATGTAGGATTACCAATGAGGCAATTTAGCTCATGCATCGTATCACGAGCGTAGCGCAGCAGAGCACAGAGAGCGGGACGTGTAATCACAAATACCCCTGAAAAGAGGAAACGCCGCAAACGTAGGTCGCGAGATTTTCACCAAGGAATATACACACCTCACTGATCTAGAGAAACACAATATTGAGCCATATGAAACATAAAGGTGGTGTTCCGGAGAGACCTACCCCGGATCCAGTCACATTACAAGTCTACTATTGCACATGAGCCCTGCACAAACACCGCTTAAGTCATCACCGGGCAAGGTCACGAGCGAGAGAGATTCCCCGACGTTCGCCATACGGGCAGAAATATAGTTGGCTGGCAAACAGGAAGAAAAAGGAGGCAGTCAGGTTCGCTAGTAGTTTATTAAAGATAAAAAAAACGTGCCAAGCCAAATATTAATTTATCTATGAGAATCAATATCTCAATAATGGTATATCTCACAAGGAAAGGAACGGAGATGAAAAAGTGACTCTATCAATAATGCATACCAATCATTCTCATTTTACAGAACAATTTTCATATAAAACAAATAATATATATATTTTGGTATATTTTTTAATGTAGCATAATCTCTAACATGAGAAAATGTCTTTACGTCAGGATCTATCTCTCCACAAAAGCTCATCGTATATCTCTTCGTCATATGGTTGATCAAGTAATATTAGTGGAAAGAACCTACAGATATCAGTTTCTTATGAATGTTGAATTATACAGTATTTTTTCTATCTTACTCTATTTATATTGTTTTTCAATTACATTCATTCACGTCAACTAAGAATGTGGAACAGAGAACGCATTCTCAATACCAAGAGAAAGGTTCTCTTAAATAATACCATTTGTGCTATTGCTAGTTGTATAGTTATTGATTATTGGTAGTAAGGATCTGATTAGAGGCGATTAACAAAATTTCACGCACGTCATATATACAATCTGGCTATTTATATAAAATACAAGTTTTAGTGTATTATAAGATGTACATAAGTTTGATAACAAAAATTGAAGTAAATACATGAGCCATATATTAAAACATCTTAGTGTATGAAATTAATCGCATAATGGAAGGTCGTATTTGTAAAGGTTTGGCACAAAAGGAACAGCAAGGACACATGCCGGTATAACTTCTGTATTAATGTTATGAGGCGAGATGCTTGAAGTTTTTACAATATAGAGTGTGTATATATTGTATAGAGATAATTAAAACTATGATCACACATAGTATTATATGTATGCTAGTGGAAAGATAATATAGATCCCGTTATATCTTCAAGAGTCGAATGATTATATATAATATCCACAATGTTTCTGAAAGCTGCGAACACAACGTTTCATGCAAGATACTTAGATCCAATAAGGGAGTCATGACTGATCTTATGAATTTAAAGTTTATAATTGACAACATTTATATTACTTTTGAAATATTCTCCTTAATTTCATTTTCATTTAATATAATTACTAGTGAGTAAAAAGTTGGGAGGTAATAATTATAGTAATAAGAATAGGCTTTCAGAAGAGGCAAAACAATTAGAGTGATTCTCTATATATGATACTTAATACTAGTAAAACCATAGTAGTTTTATTTAGTATGACCATGACCTCAAATTCTTTAACATAAATCAGAAGACATATCACGGCTTTTCGTATAAAAGGTCTTATTTGAAATAATACTTACCTCTTCTCTGGGCATGAGGCCATGAGTATACGCCATTATATGTGGGTGTAATATCCCCCTATGAGCATAGAATAATATTACAATCATATTCATTAATATTCAATGAGATCCAATTACTCATTATATTCCAAGATATATTTCTATGAAGAATACGAGAATGCATCTAATCTCGATTTACTAATGGCAGGTTTGTTTCCCTGTTGATACAGTTTCTAATAAGTAACAAATCTTGATGGCTTATCGAATTCGTCACATATCCACAAATAAGTACCGAAGGAATCCATGGAGACCTTGAGTCACTCACTCTTAGCAGGCATCTCTGGCTAGCGAGAAATACTAACGCATTCGCCCATGCTATAATCTATCCCCTCTGCTAATGCAAATGAAATAGAACTCTCTTAGGCTTGCACTTCTTTCTTCTTTATTACCTCTTAGCTAAACTGCTAATAATACAAAAAGACACGTACTTTTTAAGCGTTCAATGGACCGGAAAGATATCATACACCCAACTCATTACCAATTTCGGACAACCAATTTCTTTAGCTATCCTCTAGCTATTAAACTATTGACTCAAGATACAAATAGTAAGTGAGGCTACGATACTAAATAAGATAGAAACATATACTAACCGAAATTTTCGTAACGGAGTGAGATAACCAATGAATTATGAGAAGAATACATATGCATTTCTGATTCAGTACAGATTACTCTGTATTTCCTGTATAGAAACATCTTATATGAAAAACATACCCAATGACAGAATGTTTTCAGACATGTGCGGATTGTATATAAGCGAATATATCTCGTCTTGTATCCGTGTTATAATACGAAGTATTGACAACTTGAATTGTGTATAATAAGTATTGCATACAGAACAAATATCAGAATTGATATAATGATATATTAGTTCTAACGATCGCACAATGACTTTACGAGAGCATTGTATTTCTAGTCTTATTAAGCTATATATATAACTCCGTGTAAGACATATGAAAGTTTCTATAGGAATAAAAATTTCTAGTTTGTCGCTTCAGAAATTTCCTTAAATTTGTACTCCTAATGCGAGAAGGATGTAACTAGCATCCACCTAAATGACTTATTCCCTCTTCATGTGTTTATAATTCAATTCTATGCATCGAAACAACGAAAATTATTGATAAATAGCAGATAGTATATATAGTCCTGCCCATATTGTTAAAAATGTTTACATTAGTTATAAGTCTGACAAACCTAGAGTGGTAGTGATTATACAATAAAAAGCTTAAAGAATAAAATCTTTAATCAATTTAATCTAATTACTTCTCATCAGATGAATAGCTTCTTCAGTATCAAAAGAATTCGCTATCTTAATGACTTTAATATTTTATAATTATATATACCTGATAATTATATACTTAACAGTACATGTAAGACAGAGAGGAATAAGTTGCATCTGAATTTCGCATGCAGAGATATCCGTGTTGATGATGCATTGTTTGGATGTTAGGGCGATGTCAGAGATGGCGAGCTGAAATCCTCTTAACTATGAATGATTTTCTAAAACCTAACAATATATTCTTATGTATGAGTATTCTCTGTTAGAGTAGCGACCGAATTGAACAACTCGTCGTATTACGGATGTCCTGTATAACTTAGCTATCATTCTGAATACCCCATATAACTTAACCTTACCATTCAGTAAACGTCAGAATGATCTACTTCAACATCCTTCTTCGGCGTACGGCATAGCGAAGATAATGCTATTCTTTATAAATTTATTATATTCCTCAAACATGTCGCCTCATAGTTTATTATGATATAATTGAGAAATTTATTGTTGTAAATATTAGTATTTAATTTATTAAATTTTACATTATTTTTTGATATATTTATATTCCAAATGTCATTATGATTCAAATCGATCGAGATTTAATGAAATGCAGGTAACTTCATATTGCAGGCCTATGTACACGTATTATTAAATTATTGTATTGTACTTTTATTTATCTGATATTGTAAGTTTTCTTTCATCTATAATATCGATTATTATGAGCTATTTATAACATTTAATTGTTTTTAATTAATACTGTAACTCAACTATTAATTAATGTATTAATGGTAGTAATCAATATATCCAGATCTCTTGAGTGCGTTTAACTCTGATTCTCAACCGAGGTACCGAGCGTGTATGACTTACCTAGACCATAAAGGATAAATAAAAAACTATATAGATATATTGGAGTTTCATTCTTTATAATATACTATAGCATGAAAATAGTATTTACAACTATAGCATCACATTTATTAAAATGAGCATATATATAATATCATTCTATCGATTATGAGTTTCGAAAAATTTTTTTTATATATTTTAAAGATATTTTCACTGTATAATATAATAATAATATGAGTATTAACGAGTAAAATCACCCGGTACACAACTCACTATAACCCTTTATTATATACACTTAATTATCTACTATTACTATCTATATATATTGAATAATGTAGTAGTGCTTTTGTTAATAGATTATTGAAATAAATAAACCTATATATATTTATAGATTTAGATTTACTATAATTCATTATATGTACTTTCCTTTAACCATAAATTCGTTACTATCAGCATCATTAGTATGTACTGATACTGAACATTAATGAACAAAAGTGAGTATTATGTGTAAGGCTACCTACTAATCATTCACCGTACACTTTGTCAAGATTTCGGTTATGCTCAAGCTAACTAACTCCCTAATTACAATACTTATAATACAAGTTGAAAGAAGTTTGAAATTAAAGTTATTAGACTTATTCCCAATATAATAAGAATATTCTTACGAGCAGTAAAAAGCGCATCAAATACTTATATTAATTAAATATAAATATATTTATTTTTTTACTCATATACCACATTTAATTTTACAATAATCCCGCCCCAAGAATAATAAGGATAATTAGTATAATTAATATAATATATATATATATAGATAATTATTAATTATATATTAGATATATATGATATATTTAATATATAATATATATTAATATTGAATATTAATAGTATATTATATATATATATATATAATAATATATATATATTATTATTAATATCTATATAATATATAATAATTAATAATAATATATATTATATAATATATAATAATATAGATATATAATATATTAATATAATATATATTAATAATAAAGATATATATAAAAAAACATGATTAAATATAAATTAAAAAAAGTTACCTGTATCAAAAAAAATTATCCTAATGAGACTTGCGAATGACTTATTAAAGGCTAGTCACAAAATTTAAGTATTTGAAGAATAGAATTTAAACGAGGAACTTTATAGTATAGTAGAGAAGTATAGATTAGCGTATGAAAATAAAATCAAGGACGTATATTAACGAGGATTATAGGGGAGTTCAAATTTGTTATGCGCATGCATAGGAAAAGCTTCACTTTTTGATACTGGTATAACTAATGTATAAAAATAAAGCTATTTGGAAGTTTATAATAGAATAGCATTTTAATATGATTATTTACAATATATTTATATGAAATAAATGTGTTACATAATATCATCTTCATTTATGAACAGATATCACCTTATATATATCTAATAAGTGAGAAGTAGATTGTTCAAAACAACACCACCTACATAGTCTCTCTTCAATTAGAGAGAGGTGGCGGCGCACACCTAGACACCTGATGCGATCGACAAAATCAGCGACACCCTAGGATAAACTAGATATAATAATATATAGTAATAAGTATATAAAGATATATATTAGACCCAATATCATTAATAGTACAAAAGAAAGCCCAGCCTACCCCCCCCCCCCCCCATAGTTTTCGCTTTTTGGAATCTCAGAACTGTTTAGATAAATAATATCCACAACATAGGCGCTTGCATTTTTATGGCAACATGCGACGCAACAATAAAGCTATATTTTAATAATATAACGAGTTTCGTGTTAATAATATAGTTCATTACACTCCATGGGCCCAGGGTATTTGGAGTACCTATACATTATACTTCTTTTTACTAAAGCATCTGATCTTCCCGGCACACATTATTGAAAACGCGTCATATTCAGTCACTATATGCATACTTCATATGATATTATTGTATAACTTACTTTTACTATGTGCTCTCTGCCCATAATTAACTTTTGCCCTACCACTTATGCTTTCACTTATGTCTTCTCTTTTTACATGAACATCGTCCATAATATTTACTACCAACATACAAATCACAGTATTGCTATTACTTTTCGCAAGGGTCAGCTTCTGATGTCTGATTTCTCGGGAATATTATCTTCATCCAACCAGAGCACTCACCAACTTTAATAATCCCCTTCTAGTAACACAAAGGACAGTATTCTACTAATCAGTCATACTTCAAGAATTTCTACTGCCTTAGACCAAAGATGCACCTCGAAATTATTTCTGTACTTTTTATCTCTATTATTATTTCATGTAAACCTCATATGTTTTACTATACCTACTGTTTCGCCCCCCGAATCTCGAGCGATAACACAGCCCCCCCGGAGAAACTTGATCTTCATCAAATCCATCAACACTGATTACATGAGACATAGTATTAGCGTATTCTACCACAGAAAGTCATAATTATCTACTCGCCTATAGTTTATGTTTATCAACTAATCGGCAGACAACTCACTTCCTGTGGATTCTTGATATGGAGACTGTTTAAGCTACTTCTTCACGAAACGCGACTCCATTAGTTTAGTCGACTAACGTATTTACCAGATTAGTAAAACCATGCTAGTATGTATCAGACACATGAGCTATACTCTTTAGGCTACCGCCTATTATCGATACTCCTAGAGCACCGAGAAAATCCCCATTAATTTGTTACATCTTTTAACTCTCATTTCCTGCCAGATGCACATTCTTCCTATCCTCATCTCGTTTCCGGTCGTCTCCTCACTGAATGCATGACTCGTGTAGAGACACTCATGACAAGGCACATAAATTTACATATCAATCAACAGAATGAAATATTTGCGGTTCTTTCCTCCAAGTATAGATATGCACGTTAATACATATTACAATCATGACACTAAGTAGTGTTCCAGCTACTCACCCACCAACCAAACGCTCACACCGAGGACTGTCCTCATTCAAAACCATAACCTTACTCTTATCCTACTTACTTTTAAACTCCTCCTTTACCCACCCTCAAAATCCCTTACCAATGCCTTCTCAAAACTCTCTTCAATTCGGCCCACGACCATAAAAAGATCCACAATCAATCTTCTGCGAGCTATAATTAAGTACGAACACAGCCATATCGGGAAGTACACGCCCTCCATCGTCTCCTACTCCATTCTCCATATCAGTGCACTCACGCGTTTCTTGCACCAGTGTACCCATCCTCGACACACTCTCAAATCCATCAGATATCGACGAGACCTCATTCTGAATATACAAATTGCCGATTGATTAAACTAGACGAAATAAAAATCCCTTGCCTATTAGCATCATGCGTACTTTCGATGAGATCATCATCTGAATACCCACCAAAATGCACTTAGCGACTGTTTCTTTCAGATCAATTTCTCCTCGTGAGCGACGCGCTCACTATCGTACCGAGCGAAAACTCTGTTATTGCGAATGCAGCCTGCACATTACGTGACCAACGCCATATAGAATCAAATATAGTATCTACATGACCATAGAGAGTAGAAGGCATCATGATATCCTTGTCACTAGATCAGCTATAACTCATTCATCGTCCTGTTGCAAGTAACACTCTTCATGAAAATTACGTATAACTACTAGAATTAATAATACTATTCCTCGAATCTCTACTATACAAATCTTTACTCTAACATAAATGATTAGCAATTCATATGTTATATGAGATTGAATTATAATCCTTCAAATCTATCGTACCACTTCGTAAATACGAACACAACATTTATCATTCACCAATCATTCCCATTAGTCACTCTACCGCCAACTCTTTTCTACCAGTAAACAGAGGAGCGTAAGAATAATACCTATCTATCATGCATACAGACGACATACTATTAATATTTAAATATTATTATATAATAGTATATATATATAATATATGATTATATTACGCTTTACATAAATAAATTAAAATAGAATCTTTAAGTAATTAATAAAAAATGATAAAATTATTATATATTAATATAATTATATATATATTAATATATATAATAATATATATATAATATATATATATATATATATATAATATATATTATATATTATATAATATTAATATTATGAGGTATGTGTGTTATTGAGTATATTAGCGTTAGTATTGTTTGTAATAATTGTAGTTCTTGGAGTAATAGAGTATTAATATTCGCACTACACTATAGAGAAATATAAACTGCATCGTAAATATAATGACCAAAAGACGATATTAATACCATGAGTAATACGAATAAGTTTTCTATCCTTCCATACACATTAACTGTGAGCATACGTAGTGCCGTCACGACCACTACCCTACTAACAAGCATAATTAGATATATTTATGTATCTACACTGATGAGAAAAATTCTCACAAGCCGAATTTTATCTGTAACAGCCAATGAAGAATGATTTTAGATACACTGATGTTCAATTATATTAATATTAAAAAAATTATTAATGACTATACTAATCAACTTTCTTTCATAGTCAGTAGCCAGCATTTGAAATTAGTCTATGTTAATTTTTCTCTTATCTACAAAAGTTATCGACTGACAATATCGCTTACTAGATCTCTTAAATCTCTTTTAACCTCCTATCATCTTTCTATCTCTCTGGTTATATACTACTCTCTCATACCTCTACAATTGTCTCTCTATCTCTTATTATTCTGTCAAATTTGTGGTGAGTAAAACGAGAGCTTTTGTTAAGAACTATCTTATCTATTCTTATCTCCTATTGAACAGATGTACTCTTTTTTTAATTTTATAATTTATAATATGCCGTACTATATATATTATTATAAGGAATCATATACCCCAAATTTTTTAATGGTATTCTGACATATAGATAAATAAATTGATATTGTTGGCTTTCTAGGCCTGTCACATAACCGCTGCATATCATTAGTACACTACTTCAAAATATATATAATAATAATATATATATATAAATTAATATATATATAAGATAATATATATATATATATATATATCAGATATATAGTATATATATATATATATATATATATAAATAATATATATAAATATATATTATATATATATATAATATATATATATATAATATATAATTATAAACTGTATATATATATTATATATCATTATATAAATTAAATTATTTTATATTAATATATATATATTAATTTATATATTTATAATATAATATATATATATAGTAGTA
>JABUQX010048844.1:0-37976 GCA_015478945.1 Trachelipus rathkii | reverse complement strand
CCCTGATTATAATGGTTTCAAACCAGTGCATCTTCTTCTGTAAGCTCAGGGACGTACCCCTGAAATTCGTTTTTAAGAAATTCTAGGTTCTCAGTAATCTCCTCCTTCAGTTTCTCATCCAGTTCACCTTCAAATTCATCTACCACACTGCAGAGTTTTTCTAATATGCAACGTTTCCAAAATTTACTTTCCGACGCCAGTTTTGCAGCTGGGATACAAGTGTTTGAAGGCTGTCTTGGAATTACAAAGTGTGAGTTTCCTTTTCCTGAAGTTTCAGGTTCAGCTTATTTTGCTCGTCAAAATATATGCAAAGCTAGCAATTCTATTCTTCCAAGCTTCATCATTAAAGTAAGCCGCAAGGTCATTCAGCTCAAAGACATGATTGATAACAATTAGTTTCGACAAGAAGAGACGAATATTGTGATCAGAATTCATGCCTTTACAGAATTCCTTAAACAGACGAGTGTTGAGGACTCTAGATTTGATGTATTTCACAATTTTGATCAGATATTCAAGTACTTCTTGCAGACTAGTTGGAAGGGTCTTACTGGCAAGAGCATAACGATAAATTGTGCAATGAATACCATTTGCTAGGGGAGCAAGTTCTTTTACTTTTGTCTGAAAGCCCGACTTTGATCTTAGTATAAATGATGCTCCATCTTTACAAACCATCGCACAGACCTTTTTCCACTGTAGTTCTCCAGTTTCAAAAAGATATTAATCTTTATTCTTCACTTTTTGTAGTAGTTTCAATACACTACAAAACAAGAATTCTTTGATGTCATTTGAATAAATATATTTCACGAAGACAAGCAACCGATAACATGAACTTGCACATCCGTTCATTCATCAACTTGAAAGGAAAATGACCAGAAACTTTGATTCCATTCAGTACTTATTCTTTCACATTAAGTCTATTTCTGAAATGCGCCTCTGAATAGCATTATTGGACAGAGATATTTGTCGCATCTTTATGTCTCTGGCTTCCCCAAGTAATTAACATCACCCCCTTCAACATGCAGGGTTTGTTGAGATTTTCCCACCAGCAGGGACTTCCAGAAAATTCGCGAACCCCAGGTTGGGAACTAGTGATTTAGTTTCTTTAATTTTAAGTTTAATTTAATTCTGGTTTTAGTTGATTTTAGGTAAGTTTAGTTTAGATTAGGCTAAGTTATGATGGGTACATACAGTTTTATATACCATATATATATATATATATATATATATATATATATATATATATATATATATATATATATATATATATATTATATATATCACTGTTATAGTACTATGAAATTGGCTTTAAAATATATTATGCATTGTGAAGCTAGATCTCATTATTGAGGCAAAGGCTATTATATAAAGCTTGTACTCGATTAGTCTCTTAAGAAGGTTGTGTATACTATATAAACTAAATTTTCCTACACATAAAAACTTGTCCATGACTATTTTTTTTTATTATTCAAAATTAAACTAACTAATCAGAATGTAGTTCCTTAAACCGTCAGAGTTTCTTGACAAAAGCCGGAAAAAGGGAACAGGCAGTCTGAACACCACCTTTGACTGAGAAGGTAGGACACTGACCCTGCCTCGCAAGTTTAAATTATAATAAAAAAAGAATTGTGATTATCATCATATTAAGAGTTAGCTTAATAATGTATGTTGGGAAGAATTTAGCTGCGTTTCCAGAAGCCCGAGTGCAGCCCGTGTGCAAAATCGACTAATGCAACGAATGAAAAAAAAATTACATTTAACCATCAGAGAACAGAAATTTGAGTACCTGGAAACGGCCGAGCGCGCCCGTCGGATCAGCTGACAGTTGTAAACAATAATCTTATACTTATATGTATCTATTTTATGAAATGAAAAGATATATTTAGTATCCTTAATATAAAAGTTAACTAAAATATTAAAAAACTTTTGGCAAGCCATTCCCGACACATGTTTTGCAAAGAAATTTGCTTGTAAACAAAGTATCCTTCCGCAGCCCGCCCGTTTACTAATTCCCAAATCGAGGATTTAACAACGGGTGCCTGACTGTGACGTTTAGTGACGTAGAAGTGCGCAAACGGGCGCTGGAAACGATGCATGTGCGCCTGTGTGCCCGCCCGGGCTGCAGTATGGCTTCTGGGAACTCAGATTTTAACTTCTTTGGTTATATCTTCCTGTTTACACTCGCATACAAATGATCATAATATAGTAAATATTATATAATAAAATCCCCATTAAAGTGATCTTTTGTAAAAATTTCTTAATAAAGAAATGAATTGATCCGGAATAAATCATTAAACCTTTTAATGAAGAAATTATCCTTTATCCAACAGATCATAATACGCCATGATGGTTGCTGCGGGCATAAAGACAAAACACAAATTGGCCTGAATACCAAAGAAAAGTTGAAGGAAATTGTTCGTAAAGAAGGATAAATTCTGCGGAACAAACTAATCAACTTTTAAAAATTGTAAAATAAAATTCGGGTAAAATCCTTAATTTTAAGAGAGAGAGAGAGAAAAAAGCAAAAATTATTTTTTCTTTGTACTAAAATAAATAATAAAAAAAAATAATGTAAAAAGGCTGGGTGTTCTTGCTTGCTCTGAAATTACCACAATGTACTGATTAAAGTACTATAAAATGATGACTTTAAAATCTATTATGCAATTGTGAAGCTAGAAGTCATTAATTATTGAGATTAAAGCTATTTTTAGAAAGTTTGTACTCAATAGCCTCTAATAAGGTTGTGTATACTATATAAACTAAATTTTCCTACATGTAAGAACTTATACATGACTTTATTTTTTTTTTATTTAAAATTAAACTAACCAATCAGAATGTAGTTCCTTAAACCGTCAGTTTCTTGGCAAAAGCCGGAAAAAAAGGAACAGGCAGTCTGAACACCACCTTTGACTAAGAAGGCAGGACACTGAGCCTGCCTTCGAAAATTATAATAGTTAAATATAATATAAAAGATATTGTAATTATCATATTAAAAGTGAGCTTAATAATATAAGGGGAGAAGAATTTGAATTCTTTGGTCATATCTTCCTGTATACACTCGCATACAAATGATCATAATATAGTAAATATTATATAATAAAAACCCCATATAAGTGATCTTTTGTAAAAATTTCTTAATTAAGAAATGGATTGATCCGGAATAATATAATAAAATATAAATAAAAGAATGGTGAATGAGATCTAGCAGGGTTTATGGAGCGAACGCTCCTCCCTCTGCGAATCGTTCAAAAAATATATAATTTAATGGAATGGGATATTAAATATGTGATTTGTAAATAAACATGTCCATTGATTTTATAAAATAAAGAAATTATATTATATCTGTGATCAAAATAAAAAGGGCTGTTAATAAAGAATTAAAAAGAAAATCAGCTTTTATAATTCTATTTATTTAATAATATGTACCTGGGTGATTAAATTGATTGTGTCATTAATAATTAAGGAGATCATATCGCTATATATATATATATATATATATATATATATATATATATATAGTATATATATTATTTATAAATATTTTATATATATATATATTATTAAATATATATATTATATATAATATATATATATATATATATATATATATATATATATATATATATATATATATATATATATCTATATATATATATATATATATATATTGGTAACTGAGTATTTTTGTTAAGCTTACTTTTGATGTCTTTACATTGGCGCTGGCCGAGAATAGATTATGCAATGGAGCCACTTTTTAAACTTAACTAAAGTCCGAGAACGAACAACGAACGTCTTGCCTCATTTGTTGTTCGATATCAGCGTTGTCTCAAGCACTCAAGAACCAAACATCATTAGTGCCGTAAAAGACTCATTAGAACTCGTTAGGTTTTTCCGAAGGAGAAAGAATGGATGAGGTGATGTTTGATAGGACTGGAAAGTGTGTGTGGGGGGACGCGGCCCTTTTTATCGAAAAAAATTAATGACAGGGAATGGATTTATGGCTTCTGGGCTTCTTCACTTCATCTAATTTCTAAATTGTAATGTAGACATAAAATTAGCATGCTGATGGCTCTATATATATATATATATATATATATATATATATAATATATATATATATAGATTATTATATATAAATATAGTATATATATAATATATATATATAAATATATATACTATATAATAATATATATATATATATATATATATATATATATATATATATATATATATATATACTATATATATTATATATATAGTATATATATATATATATATACCATATATATTGGCCAGCGTTCTGGAACAGACGATAATGTTATCTTAAAAACTATTAATGCTTACAGTGAAAACGGAATAGCAGTTTGCTGGAATGCTGGCCAATTTTAGGTGGAATAAAAGAAAAAAAAAAAAAAAAAAAAAAAAAAAAAAAAAAAAAATAATAAAAAAAATTATATCTCAAAAAAACTACAATAGTACAGACGAAAAGGAATTACAGTTTGGGAATCCTGGAAAATTTCAACATAAGAATATGGTAAAAAGAAATAATAATAAAAAAACTTTATTATATAAATAACTATAGTAATATGATTAGAAGGGCCTATTTAGAGACCTTTTTATGGTTTTCTCGTTAAAATAAATTAGACTTTCTAATTAAATTTTGCTTTTATATTTGATACTAGGGGGCGGCTCGAGCCGACGGGGAACATAGTGGGGACGTTTTCCCATACCCCGTAGGGAGGGGCGGAGAGAACCCCCGCGACACCCAAATACCAAAGAGCGGGGGTTCCGGAGACCCTCCCCGGAGGGGGGGAATTAGTCCTACCCCGTAGTTCCCCGGAGGCCGAGAGACCCCGACTCCTGCCATTCGTGCGGTATACCTTGGGTATTTCTTTAGTAAAAAAAAAAAAGCCAAAATTTAATATAGAAAGTCTATTTTATTTTAACGAGTAACCAATAAAAGGCTTTAAATAGGCCCTCTAATCATATTACTATAATTATTAACAATAATTGTTTTTATTTTTTTTATTTTTTTTACATTTTCCTAACTAAAATTTTACCAGGATTCCAAAAATGTATTCCTTTTCCCTGTAGCTATTGCATAGTTTTTGAGATATAGCTATATATTATATATATAATAATATATAATATATATATATATATATATATAAATATATATATATATATATATATATATATATATATAATTATATATATATATTATATATATATATATATATATATATATATATATTTTTATTTTTTTTTTTTTTTTTTATTTACGTTCCAGGACTAAAATTGGACCAGCCATTCCAGCAATGTATTCCGTTTTACTGTAGCATTAATAGTTTTTTCAAGGATACATATGACGGCTAATCCAGACGCTGACCAGTATAATATATATATATATATATACTAATATATATATCTATATATTATATATTATCCACACATATATATATATATATATATATATATATATATATATATATATATACGTAGCACTCCATTATAACTTTGTACTCGCTTAACGGCGTTTGTCGCAATAACGGCGCTCTTAACTACTCAGGGTTTTGTAAAGAAGGAAACGCACACACGAACTAACAGACGCTATCGGCCAAACTTCGTTGGGCAGTGTAATGCGTATTGCGATGCATGCGGTCAGCCTGTTTCAGTCTTCGTGCGTTCTGCATCTATCTCGCAATTTTACAAAACTGTTATACTGTATAATAAATTTATTAAGTTAAAAAATGGCCTCTACATCTAGTGAAAAAAAAATCGTAAAAATCTTACATTAAATGAGAAACTAGAAATAATAAAGGTAAGGGAAAAAGGCATGTCTAATGCTGATTACAACAACTACATCACAATCACCGTCTGCAAAGCGAAGGCGGTTGTTTGTAGATTCAGGTGATGAAGATTCGCCAACATCCATTGTACGGTTTGTATTTGAAATTATATATGTTCTATTTCCTCTTCAGTTGTAAATCATGTACTGTACATATTAAATATATATTTAAAGGTAAACATTATGTAAATTTCCCTCTCTATCATTGTTTTATAGTAGGTGTTATTGCATACTTAATATATATTAGTACAAAGCATGTAGTTTTGCTTGCAAGCACTCGCGAGGCACAAAAAAATCCTTAATTCACTTGCCGGCGTTTTTCACTTAACGGCGAGGGTCCGTCCGGTCCCAATTACGCCGTTATTGCGAGGTGCTACTATATATATATATATATATATACATATACTTATATATAGATATATAGTATATATATAGATATATATATATAGTATATATATATATATATATTATATATATATATATGATATATATACGGTATATATATAATAATTATATATATATATATATTATATATATATATATATATATATATATATATATTATATATATTATATACTATATATATATATATATAGATATATATATATTATATATATAAGATATATATATATATATATACTATTATATATATATACTATATATATATATATATATATAATATATATGAAGGAAAGAAAATCAGGATTTATATTATAAAAATTTAAATTATTTTATTACAAATAATAAAATAAAATTAAAATCGTATTTTAATCAGCTTATATTTTAATTTATTTATTTTTATTCATTTTTTAATTTTTAATTTTTATATATATAATTTTTATTTTTTGTAAAGCGGAGATAAAAAGAGAAATTTCGTAAAGCCGTTTCATGTTGCTTCCAAACTTGATTTTGTAATTTATTCGACGAAATTCTTTTATAAAATCGGACCATTTGCTTAGAAAGTGAAAGTTATTGCATCTTATTTATTTATTTATTTATTTATTTATTTATTTATTTATTTATTATGTGTGTTTGTGTTTTTTTTTATTGAATTTATTATTGAAGTCGTCAAGGATTCTGTAATAGAATTTAGTCTTCCAAATAAGGGTTGATATGTATATGAACATTCATATCATTCGTATTAACTATATACTTTTGTTTATATATATATATATATTATATATATATATATATATATATATATATATATATATATATATATATATATATATATATATATATATATATATATATATATATTATATAATATATATATATATATACTGGCAAAGTCTTAAAAAAATTCACAACGGTAATACCATCAAAAATTAATATAAAAGATACTTCTATATATAATAAATAGTACGAGAACCACTTGGTAGACCTGTCCAAAAATTAATTGGACAAACCCCCATTAGGAGTCTTAGAAGACATCGATCCCCATCAAATTTGGATATACCCCCATCTTACTGAAGCGTAACCTCGTCGTAGACAAGGTTACATCCGGTGGGCCCCCTTTAGGGGGGTGCTGATCCCCCAAAGTTGGTTATGGCCGTAGTTAGACTGTAAATAAGCTGCCCAAATGATTCTAGGAGATATTATATATATATATATATATATATATATATATATATATATATATACTAATATATACTATATATATATATATAACCGATATATATTATATATATATATATATATATATATATATATATATAATATATATATATATAATATATATATATATATACTATATTATTGAAACCAATACTCATTAATTTTGTTCATTAATCGAAAAGGGGGTGCGATCGTGCCCAACTACTGTTCCTATACTATATTATCTACTTATATATATATTAATTAACTATATAATATATTAGATATATATATAATTAATATATATATTAACTATATAGTATAATTAATTATAATATATAGAATAATAATTTATAATATTAATATAAATAAATAGTTAAATAAATTCATTACTAAAGTGAAGTATATATATATAATATATATAGGTTATAGATAATTGCATATACAAAATTTTTTTTATCTAAATACATTTGATTATCTTTTGAGTTATATCGATCCCTTAATTTTTAGGGGGTTTAATACCCAAATATCATTTATCTGACTAACAAATAGTATTCGATAATTACAATACATTATTATTTTATAGA
This sequence comes from Trachelipus rathkii, assembly GCA_015478945.1. Taxonomy (NCBI): domain Eukaryota; kingdom Metazoa; phylum Arthropoda; class Malacostraca; order Isopoda; family Trachelipodidae; genus Trachelipus; species Trachelipus rathkii. The sequence goes on along the minus strand of JABUQX010048844.1, from coordinate 29,948 downwards.
ATGAATTAACGAAAAGTAGAAGAGTTTAGTGTGAAAGAACCAAACCCTTTGTAAGAAAACTCCCCACTCGACCCCATTATTTTATGAAATTAAAGGAAGAAACGTTTATGAATACAAGATCTTATACAAAAGTTTTTTTTGGTGTTACAAAACCCGACTAATTAAAGTAAATCACCGCAATATAGAGAACAATTCACCAGAAGAGATACTTTAAATCCGCAAAAGAAGGAAAAGCATTTTTTTATTATAATAAATTTTATAATAAAAATTTATATATATATATAGATTATTATATTTCAATGCAGAGATTCGTAGTATAATGTTATGAAAATTTTTATAATATATAATATAATATCTTATTGTATATCATAAAATATACTACGTTCTGACGTTATCCTATTCTCCTTTACTTCTCAGGAGCTTTTTTCCTTCTGATGCTTTTCTATTGATTCATCGTTTTGTAGTGTAACCAATAAAAATGTTACGAGGACTCGGAATATCCTAACAACGTTCTCCTTTATTAAAATCCATTGAAATAATGGTCTGGTTGCGTTTTCTTCAAGGTTTTTGTCTTCCCCCATGACTCTCTTATTTTTTCAGTAAATATCACTCTATAATAGCACTGTATTTGGTAATATCTAATTTGTGTACGACGAATATGTATTGGGTATATTAAAACATCAAAAATTAACGTATCCATTATACACTCACAATGATATTTTAATTTATATAATAATTATTATATATATAGTACTTATATATATATAATAATAATATTAATATATATGACTATATATATACTAATATATATATTATGTGATATATAGATATATTATTATATTATTATAATTTATAATATTTATATATATATATATATAGTAGTTACAGTAGAACAGTAGTTGAGCGATCGCAAACCCTTTCATGCATTATTTATGAATACTTACAAAAATAATTAAGTAGGTATCTGGTCTTCAAACTTGGAAATTATAATTATCTATATGGGTTACTCGAAACAGGGTAAATTGCATAGTCTCTGGATGTAATAGAGGGGGGTCCACCCCTGAGATTGACGCACTAATATTGAATATCTGCGGCCTTTACCCCTTCGTGGGCATGCTTCTGAGAGCAGCAAGATTAGCCTCTGCTACAAATTAGCTTAGTATCAGTGGCGTGTTGGTTATGATACGTAATATCTAGTCGAGACGAGATTAACTGTCAACGCGCGATGGCCCGCTCGTTGCCAATTAGCTAGGCGCACACCCTACCCTTTCAAGGAACAAATCGTCCCCAATCACATATTAGTAAGTGCATTAATTTATATAATAAGTTGTCTATTATTAATGTATTTAATGTGCAAATTATCTTATTCTATCTATTATTATATAATATATTTATCCAATCATTACTTGTATTATATATTAGTATTAGTATTATTTTTATGATTACGTATATATTAACTTAATGTTCTCTATTATTATTTTGTGTTTTTGAAAATTATAATGATAATTATTATGATTTAACGTGATAGATTTCTGGATATCCCATCGTATTCGTGAAAGTCAAATAACTTTGTTTAGTCGTAAAAATGATTCCTGTTAAGGAAAATCGTAGATTGGAACCGCCCTTCTTGCGATGCTCACAGTGCCTTCCATCCAGTGGTCATTCTCCGATCGTCCGTATGTATCCCGTGATTATATTATCTACTGTCAACAGTAGTTGAGTTAATGTTCTATAAATTAGCTTTTTGTAGAGGTAGGTAGTATTAGTTATCTGTATTATATTAATGATAGTTGTTATTAAATAATAAAGTGTAAGTAGGAAGGGGATGTGTTGAGACGCATAAATGGTTGTGAAGCCGATCGCATGTCCGGAGCAACGAAGAACCGTAGGTACCGTACCCCCCTTGGGTCCTATTTGGGAAGAGGTGTAGTTGGCCTAACGAGCCCTGTGTCGAATGTGATAAATATATAAAAAAAAATGTTGAAAAAATTAAATAGTTGCAAAGTAGAAAGGAACCAATTTGAGATATTGGGAGAGTTTAGTTTGGTGAGAAGGAGAAAAAAGATGGGCGTGATAGCCCTTGGAGGTGAGGTATGTCGATTGCACAATTTATGGACCTCAAAAGAGCTTGTGGTGTTCCACGGCGCCCAGACTTGCCAATTACGCAGGGTCCGCAATCCTGCTTTAAAAGCTTGTGGGGATGAGTAAAAGGGGTATGTAGAAAACATATGCCACGCTTAGACTCGTGTGATTATAAAAGTACATGTTGATTTTCTTTAGATTAAAGAAACGAATGAATTGAAGTGGTGACGAAAGGGGGATAAACGTCCCGTGATCTCATAGGAGCTAAAGAAATACTAGGTAGCAGTAGTCATCAAGTCATCCTGGCCGAAGCTGAGTAGGTAGTATTGCAGCTGCACGCAGCGCCGCCAGCCAGTATTGAGCAATCCGGTACCGCTGAAAACCGGCCGGTGGTACTCAGCCCACAGTGAGCGCTAGTCCCGCAGTAGTCTCACTAGTCAGAATCGTATAATACCACCGTACTGCAAAACCGACGCGGACAATAGATCAGCTACTGAGCGTATAATAGCGCGGGCTGCCCGCCCGGGCTGCGAGCAGTTGGAGTAGGAATATCCGGAACCATAAAGCCCAAATACCTAGTAACGGCGTGAACAACCCCGAAGTGTGAGGTGGCCCAAATAATAGTGTAGAGGGAAATTGTGATATTGTATTTAGATTTAAGGGTATTGGAAGTGTGGACGCATGGATGCCCATAGTAGCCGGAGCGTTTTGTACCCTGTTCAAAATAACTCGTGGCGTGCGTGCGGTCTCTGCTTCGTCGTGCTCAAAATCGTCCTCTCAGTGCGCTCATCTCGGTCGTTCTATATATATATACATAATATTATTAGTATATATATATATAATATATACCAGTATATAGTATTATAATAATATATAATAGTATATATATATATATAATATATATATATATGTATATATATATATATAGATTAATAAAAATTAAGTGATAATAAATATAAAATTAAACTTTAACATATACGAGTTTCCTTGTTATGTATTCCTATACCTTAATGACGCATCCGATATGAAGCACTGATTAAGTGCGTAATAAATCAGGAAAGGGAGGAGACCCATGAAAATTCCAACCCACCCAGCCCCTCTACTATGAGCCCATAGGCCAGATCTCGTTCGTATGAGGGGGTGTACAACTGCGTTGACGAAGAAAACTTCATTATCGATTTCAAAACTCCCTCGAAAGTCGATTAGAGCACCCCCGATCAGGAAAAGGGGAGGAATAAGGGGAACAAGAACAGGAAAAAAGATGAAGAAGAGGTGTGGGAAATTTTAAATGATAATAATTTAAGTATAATTTTCTATAAAGATCAGATATACATTTTAATATTGTTTAGAGAAGGGGTCATGGCAGAGCGTGGTGCGCCCGTATAGGAGGAAAGACACCACCGGGTAGCGTGGGTAACTCGGGGCCATAGTTGAGCGCTTTCTTTTTTCGCGTGTGTCTCGTACGGATTGAAGGAAGAGAACGAAAATGTGGAAGATACGGTCCTGTCAAGCGGGCCGACATGTGGCTAACTTAAAAAGGTAAACTGGAGCGATGGCTCCAATGCTAAATTTCTAAAAGAGAGGAAAACCTCTATGTTTATATATATCTATACCGTAATATATTATATATATATAATATGTGAGTATAGATAGGTATTGTAGTGAGTATGTAGTTAGGCGATGATTAGTAGTAGGTGTAGTAATATTGGTGGTGGTAAAAGTAATAGATACATAATAAGCAGTTAAAACGGTAAAAATTTATCACTATATATATATATAATAACGTATATATATATATATATATATAAGCGTATAATATATTATATATATATATATAGATATTATATAAGGGTATTAGCTAGAAAGCATAACAAGCCCGCCCCCCAATACGCCCCTCCCTCCCACCAGTATATATATAAGAGTGCCTGGCACTGCCTCATAGGAATTTTCAAATGTTCTTTTTCACGGAATTTCCTACGTTGGTTTATTTGTGCGAAAAGCCAAAGGGGAGGCTGACCAACACAACCAGCGTGCCTGTGTGCCCTTTACTGATAGACTACCCATTTACACAGGAGTATCTTAAACGCCATGTTTTCTTCGAGTTATTAAACACAGGGATCATACACTATAGGTTCTAATTGCCAAGACCCTACCTCCGACTCCGCCCTCCCTATGCGGATTAAGTCCCAATGGACTCTTAAGTTGATTTGTAGGACATCGGAAAGAGAAAAAGGAACACATCCGGATATAAGTATATATCGTTGATAATTTTTGGGAACTTCGGGTATGTAATGCGAGTCTACTGTATTCCGTATTTGCGTGAGAAGGTGTGTGACCCATGTTGGGAGCTGACAAATAATAGCAGTATTTAATTATATTTCGTTATAATACTATTACTATCCGCCTCCTGATTATTACTTCCATTCCCTATAAGAAGATAGGGTCATTCTCCTTTACACCCCCGTCACGCCGACCACGACCCACCAATCACCTATGGCTTGCCCGGAATCCGACCGGCGAGCTAGGTATATATTGCAATCATGTTCTTATTAAAAACGGACAATGGAAAATTGTTGCGAGCCTTCAAATCAGGTCTAAGAAACGTCTGTAAGCGTTCATACGCGTGGTGAGTGCGTAAGTAGGAGCCATGATTGAGTAAGCTTAAACGGGCGAGAGGCCTTAATAGTGATGGTTTTTTATAGTAAATATTATGATGAAGGGCGGATAAATAGGAGGTACTACTAACCCTAGTAGAACAACATGAGCAACAAAAAATATACATAGTGGATTGTAATCTAGAGTGCATAATTAAGCATGTATTATTATATCATGATTAGGGCAAATATTATATTCTATTTTTAGTTAACGTTGAATTAAAATTGTTAAGTATAGGTTGGGTAGTAAAACCACCATAATTTTAAAATTAAAAATAAAATATAATTCATGCCAGAGTACGGTACAAACCGAAGGATCTGATATGGTGAGGTTTGTACCATCTCACAGTAAAAAATTAACATAATCGTGAGTGTATAAGATTAAATAAACATTATAGAATATATATGAAGAAGGATAAAGATAAATATAGATCAAAGACTAACCATACAAGTAGATAATCAGTATATAAGGGATATAGGGACAGGAAAAGGCAAAGGAACATATATAGGTGATATATATATATATATATGAACAATATAGTTAACTAAGAGAGAAGTGGAGTGATAGGATAAAAATATAAGTATTAGTGAAAATATACAATAGAAATAACATAAAATAAATCATTAAATACGCACGGAATGCAAAGAAAGAGACATACCATTAAGTAATAGTAGTGAGCTAAATCAACGCAATCAGTACCTACATAGGGTCACCGGGGGTCCGAGATCAAACAGTCCGAGAATAGGTATAGAGTAGATATGATAGAGTAAAGTACTCACAGATAAGCTTAGAGCGTAAAGGGCAACAATAAACGAGGTAAAGTACAATGGGATATACGATAGACCGCCCTGATAAAAAATCGGCGCGGTACCGGGCGGAAGCTAAATAAGTACGTCCCGGATATATGTCAGATACAAGTATGTAAGAAATTAGAATATATAGTATAGAGTATATGAGATATGGGGTGATTCACCAGCAGCGTGGCACAGAATCTCTCACTCTCCCACCACTCTCCACACCTCATTGGAAATCTATTAATGTGCAATATAAAAATATGAAGTAGATTATCGGTACCCTCTGAAAATACTTTTTAAAGTCAAAAATACATCCAATAAGAAATAGATTGAGATAATTGGAATAGATGAAGTGCAAACCCACCTCGAATAATCGGAATATAACAAATAAGAGAATAAGATTAACTAATAATAGAGTGATACACCTAGAGATGCAACTGAATAAGTGAATGACCAGGAATTAAATTTAAATCGCACTTAGGGAAAATGCCGTAATTTAAGTGGAAAATGAATCGGATGAAAAGATGATGCAAGACCTTTCGGACAGACCTCAATAAATAATAGCATCTCTATAAGAAAGAGTGAGCAGCTATAGAATGAATTAAAAATAGTTTTCCTCCAAATGTTTTTCAGTGGGGCGTGGCAAAAACAAAAAAAGAAAAAAAAAAAAAAGAAGAAAAAAGAGATAAGAAACCCACAGAAACAGAATATACTATCAGAGGACATTTAATTCAACGGCCGGTATCCCTGGGTAATCATCTGCCGCCAAAGACGGTGGCCAGTCCGAGAGTTATGCGTGTTTGCTATCTAAAAAATAGCAATGGATCACTGCTTCTCCCTTGAAAAAAGAGCCCAAAATCACCCTTGTCTAAGAAAAGTATGGGAGTAAGGCCCTGGATGAGATTATGCTAAAGACCTGACAGTGTGTAATCGTGTGAGCAAAGAATAGAATTTCTCAATCCACGTTTCCGTATGTTTCGCGTAATGTGCAGAGAGGAAAAATGATTTGTTTAAACCAAATATTTTGCCAGTGCATCAGGATGTGACTTTAAAGTTGCCCTCCTACTCAAATAAACAATGGCCACTCGTGTGAGATTTGAAGCAAACGAAGTCAAAATACCGAGTCGGAGATGTAAAATGACCGAGTCTCGAGTTCCGGCTTACTTCTGACACCCTCAGTTATCATCAAGTTCATCACACAGAATTAATGACAAACATTATATATATGATAATATATATATATATATCTACGTGTAGCCTACCCAATTATATATTCACTTAATAGCAATAGTCCGTGTAAAAGGAAAGGTGATGGACCTAATTTATATAGAACGAGTTTAATTTTATATAATAATAGATATTTATAAAGACTATGGTAGGAATTAATTAACCTGAGTATATAGTTGTATATTAATAGAATATAAAAAAATGAGGGAGGGCCCTTCCCAAGTTTACCGTGATCCTAGGGGAGTATATTTGACTAGTGGAGTATATATGAGTAGCCGTCAATAAAATGAGATATATAATTTTCACGCGTAGTTGTCAATTACTGTATGCCAGAGATCTTAGTTTAATAAATCTGTTTTTATTTTATAGATATGTTAAATATATGAACACCACTCTAACTACGATATACCTCCATATGTCAAACATTTTAAGTCGCGATACGTAATTATAGATATTATACAATTGCATGTTTTAAAATCCCACATTATCAAAAATCTAAAAGAAGTAATGTAACATTTAGCGTATAGTAGCTTAGTATATGATCGGGTTGACTAAAACAAGCTACTGTGTATCGACATGTAAGTAAATAGCCAAAATATATCTCATATGAGTGATGATGGTAATATATATTATAGATCTAGTAACCTGATATCGATAGTATATTTAGTATCCACTGAAATAGTGAGTATATATAATAGAATTAATATGCCCTTATTTCTATGACGTGTGAGGATAGAGAAATGAATATCACACTCATCCCCGTGTACTAACGCTACAAATATAGAAATGTTATATTACAGTGAATATAGGTGATTAATGAGTAGAGATATTATGATGAGTGAGCTCCCAAGGCACAGGTTGGGTCACCCCTCGTAGGGTTAGGCTCGCATTTCATTTGGTATAATAATATATAATTTAGCAATGCGGAAATGAAACCGACGAGCTGAAAAACAATACTTTTTTAGAATGAGTATATATCTCTAATATAGAGGAAAAATGAAAATACTATACTTGCTTGCCATTATTGCTCTGATTGAGAAGGTACTTCAAGGTTTTTATAATTAAACTTACCTAACAGTAATTTTCTTGATTTATCAAAATTTTTGTGTAAACAGTTGAGCCAGTTTCTCTGATTTGCTTATCCAAAGAATGTTAGTACATTTTAAAAACCACCCGCAAGTTAATATTATACTAAATATAACATAGTATTATACATATACAATAATTTATGTTACTATCATAATGTATAGTGATACTTGTATACGGTTCCTTTCGATATCTGGAACCATCTTCGTTTACATAACTTGGTCTTCAGAATAAAATACATTCGAAGCAAGAATTGGTCAGAGTGCCAGAATTGAAATTCAAAGCTACATCTGTATTGTATGGCAATAAACAGATTAAACACTAATAAAGCGCTGGACTCACTCAACGCTGATCTGTGTAGGGTCATGAAGAAGAGATCCCAATTCACCTCTTACAAAACAAGTCGACTGGAGGATCGAGAAATGCATCTTGTTCGTACACAATCGCCGATGATAATTGATAGAATCGTCTTAAACATCCATACATACGCCTATATAGCTACAGTTATCATCGTTAATGTAAAAATGTTCATTAGCATTATTACGAAGGCCAACACATCAAATACACTTTTTCTTTATGCCTTCCTATCCTCTTTATAGGTTTTTGCGTGACTCTACACCTGTACCAGTCATCATTACGCCGATTCTTTTAACACACCTAACATTTCTTCATCTGAAGCAATCTGCTAGGTCGACTTTACTGCTGTTTCTAGGTCAACACCACTCCATATATCCCTGAAATATCTATATACCGTCCTAGCTTCCTTTAGGCGAGGTATTTGCCTCCTGATTTAAACAAAGGGGTAGCACGTCTGACAATGAAGCAAAAAAATCCACCTAAACCAATATCCCCTCTGCATTCTAGACCCCCTGAAGACGCTTGTCTTTCCATTATATTAATATCTATGACAACACTGTTAATAGTTCTAATTGTGTCCCAAATACAATCAACTCTTTCTAATAAATACAATCAACTCAGTGGGGTCTTACTCAAGGGTAAGTAACATTAGGAAAACTTATAACTCTTACCTTAGGAAATGAAACACCTTTAACAAAGAGCTTTAGTATTGCCTAACATACTGATCGTCCCGTCTTAAATATCTGCTATATAACATAGCCATACCCAATCTGAAACATCTTAGAAGGCCATGCATACAAAATTAATATGACTCTTCCGGTGGTCCATTCTTTGAAGACATTACTCTTCCATTCGTGGTATCAAACGATTTAATCTTTAGAGATGATTATATCGTTAATTTTTTAGAGTGTAGTCTTACAGCAATGTGTAATACATGTTGACGAAACCAGGCTCCCCAAGAAAAGAAATGAAACTTCAGAACGTCAGGCACGAGGTGTGAAGTGAAATATATATATAGGATAATATGACGATTCTTCTAGTTAAACGTGCGTTATATTAAGTGTTACAAAAACACTAAATTATATCTACATAAAATACGTATTGTGTGGCAAAGTGTTTTGTAGAAGCCCATACTAGTATATGAAACATCTAATCACTATATAAGTATAATAATGGAATTGTAAAAGACCAACAGACCGCTATGAAATAGTTTTTTATAGATAAATTATATTTATCTTCACATCTATATCGTCATATTACACGAGGTCTGTCTAAATTATTTTTAATATACATTTATTTATATCCAAATGTTATAATATAATAAGTGACAAAAAGGATTTATATTAAAAGGCAATATAGAGGGATTCTGTATATTCTTAACTTCACCACTTTCACCTTCCTCATCTTCACTTTCTTCTTCTTTATCTTATTACTTCTTATTACTTTCTTCAGGTAACACTATTCTTGCATAATTTAACGATTCTACTATTACTTCGTCTCTTCTTTCTTCTATATCATTCTCTTCTTCTTCTTCTTCTTCTTATCCTATAATTATCTACCTAACTCTTCTTTATTACTGCTTGCAATTCTTCTTTCTTATCTTCTTCTTCTTTACTCCTGACTCTTTCTTTCTTTCTATCTTCTTCTTATTATTATCATTCATTAAATACTAACGTTGCTACTATGCTTCCTCTTTCTTCTTCTTCTTCTATCTATCTTCTTCTTCTTCCTTTCCTTAATATTATTTTATATATTATTATATTTAATATTATAATATATTTAATTATATATTAGTATATTTAATTATTATATATAATAAATTAATTTTTCTTTCTAATATTTTAATGTTTTTAATTTGTTTATTTTTTAGTTAAAAAAAAATTATATATAGTTTTAAATTTTATAATTGTGAATAGTCAAATATTTAATATAATTTAATTATAAAATATCTATTATCATTATTTAATTATTAATTATAATTACATAGTTAGAGATTATTTTAATCATTCTTTACATTCTTCATAAAATTTTATATATATTAACTTATAATATTAAAATTATTAATTATAATTATTTAAGTAATATTTATTATAAAGAACCAGGTAATTATATTGCCACATGCTATCAGTATTGAGTATATTTTAATTGAATTTATTTAATAATTTAAGGAAATTATATATAATTATAATTATTTAAGAGTAGTTATATTAAGTGGTTAGATATTATAATAGTTAGTGTAAGATTAATTAGTTCTATAATAGCATATTGCCACTGATCAGTATTTTAACTGTTGAGGAATGTAATACATAATCAACCTTTTTACGACTCCGATTATGATACGGCATAAGAGTCAGCCATGATGAACAAGGGTCCTCAGGGTTCGACCCGTTAATTAGCGGTACGAATTATTGAGTAGGAGTAATAGGTAGTTTCAGGGTAATCCACTCTAGGAGTAATTGGTACGTGCAGTACTTAGAGTCTAAGTATATTAGTTGGTTCCGATCGCGGGTGATGATATTCGAACAAGGAATAACTCACAGTAGAAAGAATTTGTATGGCTTATTTTTTGTATGACAAATTCTGAAGATTTAGTCTCACAAGTTCTGCCGAGTCGCACATCTTGGTCACGGCCGCAACCGTTGACAGTCTGCGCTTCACCGGCGCGCCGCGGCGCTCGGCGCCATCGCGCGGCCCCTGGGACCCACTAGGTAAGTCAGTGCCGGCAGCGCCTCCGTCCACGGTCCACCAACGCTCTCGTCACCACTGACGACTGGGCGCGCCTGTCTGCTTGTAGTCCCGCTGGCAGTTCCACTTGCCTGTTCTGGACTCTGTCGTACACTAAGCGCCGCGCCGGTGGTGCCATTCGCCAGGGTGATTATTGACCGATTGGAGTAATTAAGACCAAATCGTATAGATTGACTTGCTTCTGTATTGAAGAGAATAAACGGATATGGGAGAGAGAGAGAGCAAAAGATAGATTATATAAAAATAGTAATTAGATTAATTTATTGTATTATTTATTTTTATTATAATACGGTATATTGTCTAGATGATGATGTAGAGAAAGAAGAGCAGAGAGATAGTGGTGTAAGATTATAAAGCATATCGAGGTTACTGTGAGATACTAGCCAGCAAACACGCGGAGTCCGTGTGTAGATAACGGAATCCCGGTACTGATGCGGAGAGTCAGAAATTATTCTCACTAGAGTGAGCACTTCAATACATTTAAATTTGAAAATTTAAAACTTTATAAATTTTTTTAAAATCGAAATATCATACAAAGAATCTTGTATTACAGTTATTATCTCACCTGTAAAAATGCCCTAACCTAAGAAAGATTGTTTACGAGCTATTATATCAGATGTTAAAGATCAATTTTTATTTACACTACTATGAGCGCTTATCATTCTCTCTTTCTTTTCTATCTTTTATTTTATGTTGCTTATCTTTTTCTTTGTCTCTTTCGTAATATCCAAGATCGCATCAAATCTGCCTTTCGTTATTTGTTTTGACGCCGTAAGACTGCTGCACATTGTTTATACGTTATACTTTATACTTCTCTACTAGTTATTCAACTGAATAGATAGAACACGCGATGATATGAATCTCCGCAACACATTTCCTGATATCGATAGATAGACAATCGCGAATCTATGAGACAACGGCTTATAAAATATAATTAATACAATCATTGATTAAAATCTAGCAAAATTTATTTTCCTCTCGCTTCTCTTTGCTATATATCTCTTCCATTGTCTAATGCCTTTCTTTCAGGATTCGCTCAATATCGCTGCGTAGGCATTATGAATAGGAAGCACTTACTTTCTTCTTTTTCAGTCATTGATGGTGTTCCTCAGGTTCTGTTCTATCAATCTCCTATACTTATATTACTGTTTGAAGTAGATGATAACACCAATACTCTAACTCCACTTATATGCCATAACTCACCTTATCATTCTCAATTCATTTTCATTACTGCTCCTCATCTTTTATACTTATCTAGAATTGCCTCTCTGAATCTTAAATCTTTCTACGCTTATTCATTCTCCGTACTATATAAGAAATATTCACGATTGGGGTCTATTACCTTCAACCTTGTATGAAAATACAATTCTTAAAAAACTCAACTTCTACAAATCTCTCTCACTCTAAGACACTTACCTTAACCATCTCAACATACTTTCAACTATTCTCTCGTGATTCTCTCCTGTTAGGTACACAATTAAAAACATTACCTTCTAGGCTAACACTACACAAAAAATAAATGCTTGGAACCTCACATTCACAACGTTGCTAGGCGCCCAAGAAACTCCTATGGAACGTTCTTTTAGACGGCCAGATTATTTCTTCCTTATTCTTCATTAACTCCATGACCTATATATATAAGACAAGGGTCATTATTCATTCCGAGCACACCCAAATGTCTTCACAAGTATGCTATGTGGTCATATCTGGGGCTCGTTTGTTAAATCACCACGGACTATTGACAGGTGAGTTCTTCTATTTGTAAAAAACAAAAGGCTTATATCTCAAATAAAAACTCTCTCCTCTGTCTATCTTTATATTGTCTCTCTTGAGCTCTTGCGTATCTTTTTTTTCTTCGTTCCGATGTTATCGGTTGGTACTTTATCATCTTTTCTATCTAGTACCGCAACGGCAGTGTTCGAGGGAAACTATCCACCTCGCTAATACCCCTTTTACGAAACGCAGTCTTTCGTAGCACAAGGGCAACATGCTTGTTTCTGTTAGCAAACTCTATCACGAGCTTTTTCTGTCATACTTGATTAAACGTCTCATGCCTAAGTTCCGGCTTGCGGTGCTTCCTTCTTTCCTCCACCTCTGTTCGTGTGGGAAGTTTCCGTTCTGGTATAGTTGAAATTTTGTTCCTGTGAGATTAATGCTCCACTTGCGAAACTCCCAAAAGCATCTGTCTGGCTCGACCTGTCGTGTGAAAAGTTATACCGCCTATCTAGAGAAAAGAATGTACCTGCCCAACACCTCTGAAGAGGCTCCCCGCGTTGAAGGGTGGTTAAAAGACTTTTGTATCCAAACCTGTGAGTCAGATATAAACATCACAATCATAACCCAGTGTCATGGTGCCTCCTCCCATAAAAGAATATGCCAAGACATCTATATATTATATTAGATTTGAATTACAAATAGAAGACACTTAAAGCTATGAATTATCTATGTAATAACCTATTATTATAGTCGCTAGAATACGATATAGATAAGGATTATATAAAGAGAATGAAGACTTCACGTATTTAGTAAAGAAAGTAGCACCGCGATATCTGGAGTCATGATATGTAGTATCCTTATTAAACATAGTTTTAACGTTTGAGATAAGATTGCTTATTACTCACCTATCCTATAACCATTAAACTTTTAATATAATTTCCATAAATGGCTCTTTTTTCAGATGATAATGATTTTAATCCATTTCCGCGTCGATGACCCACAAACGTAAAAGATCTACTACACGTATTGCCCTTCACCCCAGCCGATCGATCTGGAGGAAATATATGCGACTGATATAATAATTCACTACCTGATTCCTCTCCATGTTTCCCGCTCTACATCAGATGCATAGAGAGATACTCCCAGGGAAACCGATCTTTGCCCGTGTGATCCTGCTGTAGTGGACCACGGATCTCTCTTAACAGGAAAATGAACAAAGCAGGAATAAAGATAAAAGGGCCTCCAAGAGTTTTAATGTGTACCATGTTGGGAATAATAAATCCAATGTATAAAATAATTACTATATTGATAATAATACTATAATAATGGAATTATATAAATGTAGATGATAAATAAATGAATAATTAAATAATAAGTAATGTTTTATATAGTTATTTACCAATTCGCAATTTTGAAATAAATAATAATAATATTTAAATAATAATGAAAGAATACTTATATTAAGTTAATAATAATTAAATTAATATATAATAAAGCGAATTTAAATTTTGGTATTCTAGCTATTATTATTATTATATTATGATTATAATTATTTAATTATTTAAATTATATATATGATTAATTATTATTATTATTTATTTTTATTATATTATTATATTTATTATTATTATATTTATATATTATTAATGAATTATTATAATCATTAATTATTAATTTAATTAATATTTTATTATATATTATTATTAATTTATTATTATTTAATTATATATATTATTAATTATTATTATTATTCTTAATTAATTAATATTAATATTAAATTATATTAAGATTAATATAATATATAATATAATTAAATATTATTATTATTATTTAATTATTATTTAATTTATAATATATTATATATTATTATTAATTATTTAATTTATATTTTAATTATTATTATTTATATTATAAAATTAATATATTATAAATTTAATATAATATAATAGAAATATTTTAAATAATTATTATATTATTATTATTATTTATATATTTATTATTAGTATTAATTATTATTTAAATTATTTGTATATTATATTATTTAATAATTAATTTATAATTAAATATTTATATTAATATTATTATTAACTTAATTATATATATTTAATTATAATATTATTAATTTTATATTATTATTATTTCATTAACAATTTTTAATGGTGATAATTTTATTATTATTATTTATATTTGCTGCAATGCTGGCAAATCTCGCATCTGCAGGGCCGATACCATCATACGTATTATGATTATTGATTAATTATCAATATCGATATACATCTTAATTATTATTTAATAATTATTATTTAAGAGTTTATTTCAGTTTTTACATTATTATGCATTATTATATTATGGATGACCGAATACACTATATGTAGTCTAGGATAAAAATATAATAAATTATTTAATTTAATATTATAATACACAGTAATATATTAAATTCGATTATTATTTTAATATAATACTATTATGTATTATATTATATATTTATTATCTCTCATATCTATCCCGAATAAAGTAAAGAATTTATATTGCTATTATTTCTATCATGATATTATTAATATTATTTGATTTTATACATTATTCTTACATCTTTATCTTTATTATCATTTATATTTCATATATTATATTATTAGTATCATCTCATCTCTGTTCTTTCTCTTTTCTTTAAATTCGGTTAACAAAATCACTTTTACTAATTTCAAAAATACTTACTGCAGTTATATTATCATTATTTGTACAGTTTAGTTAGAAAGTGAAACATTAAGCATGATGATTATAATCTATTTTTAATTGGCTTTAATCTGACTCAAATTTAACAATCAATTTTAAAGTTTATTAATATTTCAAATACGTTCAGTACTTTGATGTAATATTATTTTTCTTTATGGTGGGATTTACCATTTAAAATTAATTTCTAATCCATTTTAACTCTTCATAAATATATTACTTTCAATAAGTTTTAAATCATCAATTTCCATATATTTTTTGTCCCTTTCTTTCCCCATAATTATGTGCTATTATATTTTTAATAATATACTATTTCCAACCATTTTTCTTATGAATGAGTTGCCAATTTGAGTTTTTTCTGTATCTTTTTTTAAATGCCTAAAATTCGGAGTTAAAAGTATAATAATTTTTTAATATATATATATGCGAAATTTCAAAATTTTCATAGATTTTATAATAGATTTTTCAATTATAAGGATAGTCGTATTTATAATATTTCCTAGAATGTCTGCATATTACTATTCACCAAATCTTGATTACTTATATACCAATTAATTCTGTATTTATTCATTTCCCAGTAAAGTCGCGGTATAGTCCCAGTAATTACAGAAAATCGATAGAGCCTTCTACATGCTTGCCCTACTGAGTCCAGCTGTGTTGTACGTCCCCGGACATGATGTTGTCTCCCAAATGTAAAATTATTCTACCCTCCATTTTATCGTACACGTTTAAAAATTACCAAAGCGAAGACATTCATTCCCTGTTCTTTAAGCCAAGCGAACTTCGAATGGGCCTACCACCAATAAAATGTTGCAAATTTGAAAAGACTAGTATAATCCTAAAATGAGTTTAAGAGGAGATCCCTTTCAGTTACTGTAAGTTACAGACGGATAAAAAAAAGATTATAACTCCATTACAAAAAAAATTAAAGAGACCCTGCGGGCCGTTATTACTCAAACAGGATAGTAACAGTGGAAACCCAGCCGGAAGGAACGATAAATAACACTTTAGCACTGTCTCACCTCCGTAAACCTGACAGAGTATGTCAGCGGAAAAGAGGTCAGGCTGCTATCCCAAATGCAATACCTCTCCAACTACTTCAAGAAAACCGCTCAGTTTCCCACAAAGTTCTAGTCGATGCTAGAACAGTACACCCATAAAAGAGTAGATCCAAGACATAAGAGGTAAATTCATGGTGAGTGAAAGTCACGAAGCATTAACACTTAATGGAGGAGAGATAATTAAGAAGAAGAATAATTAATGAGCATAATAAGAATAAGCATACAGAAGAAAATAAGAATATAAGAAGAAGAAGAAGAGTGAGAAGAATACATAATTTGTAACATTATCACATAAGCCATGCACATTCCCGCTACTTACTTAGCATATGCAGTCAATAACAGTCATTCAGCCAGTCCGAGCCGGAGACATGCTCTAGCCCGATCCAGCCTGAGGATTGAAGGTGAATTAGAGGAAGCATGGATGGAAAGAACAATAAGAATAGAGTAAATAATATAAGAGATTACACTTAGCATAAGAATAAAATAATGATAATTATGAGAACTAAGACATAAATAAGAAGAATAGACAAAGAATACTAATAAGAAATAAGTAAGTAAAATGAGAAAAACATTTGAAGTATGGCCCACGAGTATTTACAATGCCAAACATCGCAGAAGGGATGAAAGGATAAGAAATGAAGATGATCAAAATGGAGATTCTGTATAAAAGAAGGAAGGAAGAATAAGAGGGCAGCAAATTCATCCTCAAAGAAGTAGATTGTTATACATAAGAATAAATATAAGAGACCGTCAAGAAATCTCACATAGAATAAGACATTGCTGACAAATGATATAGCAAAGAATAATTGAATTATCTTTGCTCCTTTAAATGAAAAACAGTGATCTCATAGATCATAAGAATAGATTTAGTACTTACGAATTAAAGGGATATATAGAAGCACAGATATGGGAGATGTAGATAATCACTGAAGAAGAGAGGATGAGCCAGCAGCCAGCATCTTGAAGAGCCGATAGAAATGTCAAGTCCAGTCCACAACCTAGCAAGAATCCAGACTGTCGTCGCGAGCCATAAAGCAGCCATGTGAGTCGACCAAGGGACAAACATGAGATACTATAGAAGGAAAGACAATCAATACATACTATTCAAGGATAAGAAGGTATTAAGATATTGGACTAGTAGATAAAGCACGCAATACCGAGTACAGTCGAAACTATTATCATGTAGCGAGTATAGACCAAATAAGGAAGGAGAATGTGCAAGAGTAATGCGAGCTAGTCATCACAATGTACATAAGTTGAGAATAGCATTATATTGTTTTATTAAGACGAATCAAGCTAATACCTAAAAGAATTGAGTGCTATTATTAAATAATGGCAATATCAATAGAAAAAGATAGGATTGTCACACGTACGGAGAAAAAAATTAGCAATCAAATTCTAAGTGATGGAAGAGTAATCAGAGAGACAAGTAAGAAAAGAACAATATAAGATAAAATATCACTATATAGTGAGAAAACTCGAATCAAAGTATATAAGTGTTTTGATATTATGTCTCATTATGGACAATATTACACACGGCACAGCTAGACAAACGAAGCGAAAGAGATCTGCGTCATATAATACTAGGAAGAACAGAAAAAGAAAGAGATGAAAAAGAAAAGGTAGAGAATATATGAAAAAGAATAATGAACCCAACATCAAAAAAAAAAAGTTACAAAGTAAAAAATCAAACAAAGAGCAATAGAATATATCATCGAAAAAATAGCAGACATGACGCAAGGCTTTAAGAAGCTAGAGGAGAAAGAATTAGAAAGAAAGAGTTGAGAAGTAAAGGGAAACTAACAAGCATAATATCCAAATTTTAAGGAATTTGAATCAGAATGAAATCAAGAAAGAAGGTGAAGAAGCCTGTTAAAAAAAGAGAAAGACAACAAAAAAATAAATAAGCTGTATTAAGCCAAAACTAGTCTAGGAAGAAATTTAATACAAATAATAAGAAGTGCAACAATGCAAAAAACTCAAGATGTGACCAGAAGAACAAACAAGCACCCTATAGAATGGTGAGCCAATCAGAGAGCAAGTAGCGATAAAGAAGTAGCTAGAGATGTAAGACAGCGAGTGAGAGATAAGTAATACACCTCAATGAGATTAGCAAACTTTGGAAAGCCGCTTAACTAAGTACCTATAGAAAAAGGAGAGTAAAAAATAATAAGAGACAACCAAAAACAAGTAACGCGCAAGAATTAAAGACGCACGAAAGTATAGAGAAGAGGGGTCAAAGTGGAATCTAAGAAAGTACATGAAGGACAGATTGATATATACAGTTATAGGCACATGATATGGAGCTCGACTCAGTCCAAAAAAAACACGAGAGAACAGATGAGAAAAGAAGAAAAAGAAACCCAATAATAATGCATCAAAGAAGATAAGCAAGCAACCAAGAGAATTTATGAAGTAGCAGATACTCAACAAAGTAATCAAAAAGTACGAATAAGAAGAGGGACCCTTGTAGAGAACTAGGAGTGAGGTATAGACTGAGCCAAAAGAAAGAGGAATAGTTATAAAAAAGGCAAACATTATCAGCAGCACCAAAAGTTGCCCAATACATAGAAACCCAGAATACTAACACACACCGATACTGTCTCATTAAGAAAGGCCAGCTCCTAAAACTCATCGCAACGCGTGTTGAATATAAATAGTTATCCAAGTTTCCCATTCTTAATACAATTCTTATAATAATGTTATACTAAATGGACCTTAAGGATGATATTATTTATATTGGTACATAACAAGAGATAAATAGAACAGAGAGAGATAATCGGATTCGAGAATAAGAATAATATATAGAATTAAGATTAATGGTAAGTCTTTAATATGATGAGAGTGAACCGAGAATTTAATAATAATGAAGAAATAATAAAAGTAAGAATAATTTTGATCTATAATAAAGAATAAATAAGAATAATAAGTGTAATTAATAAGTAATAAGGAAAAGGAAGTATGTAGATTTTATCCAAGAATAAATGAAATTTATAATTAAAATATATCAATAATAACAAAAAGAACTTAAGATACATAATACACTTCAATTACACCTGAAAAATTACTAAGTCCAATGAATTCAGACGAAGAATAAGAATCGGGAAAGAATTAAAGAGATACGAAAATAATAAGGACATATAATTATACTATTGAAATAATAATAGTATAAATAAGAGATAAATGAGAAGCAGAATTAGAATATGAGTTAAGTAAGATTTAAATTGCGATCCATCGAGGTCATCCAGTGCTATTCATTCCAAAGGTGTCGAACCGTATCAGCCAGCCCCAGTCGGCGACGAAATTAAAAAGTGAATGAGGAAAGACCCTATGAGTAAAGATTAGATAATAAATATATGACAAAGGAGTAGAGAAATAAATACTGATTTAAAAAGAAAAAGAAAAAGTAACAGAAGAAGAAAGAAAAATAAAAGAAGAGAAATAAGTAAGTGAATAAGGATAAAATACAGAAGTAAAACACTCTAAGTGAATAAAAGAGAGAAAATTACAACCACTATATTGAACATAGAAAAAAAGTCAAACAGACATAAGAAGAATTAATAATATAATAAGCACACGTCAATAGAAGCAACAACCAGAAAGCCGACATTGAAGAAGCTAAATTATGAGAGAAAAATAAGACATAGATGAAATTAGAAGATAAGCAAAAATAAAAAGAGAAGGAAAAGAAGAAGGAACCATAAAAATAGAGGAAGACTAAGAAGAGAAAGAAGACAGCAAAGAAAAGAATGAGTCAACGCAATGCAACAAAAGTAGCAACACAAGAAAAACGAGTCAAAATTGCACAATAATGATGAAATAAGGCAGAAAACAGCTGCTATGCCAAACAATCAAGGTAAAAGTTGACCAAGCGAGGAATACAGTATACCCTAGAGAGATTGCCGGAAAACGCAGAAAAAGGAAACAATTGTGGGAAAAATGGGAAAAGAAAAGGGAAAAGAAAAGAAAATGTAGAATGAAAAGGGCAATAGAAAATTGAGCTAAGGAAATAGGAATGAGAAATAGAGAGTAAAAGGAAAATATGAGAATAGACGAATAAGTTGTAAGATAGGCGAAATACGAGTAAGATAAAGAATAGGAGGATAAATTTGATAACCATTGTTGACTAAGACTATGATATAAGACAGTGGAAAGGTAAGTTGAAAGTAAAATATATAGATAATAATAATTAAATAGACGGGTGTGTGTTGAAGAACTCTTTAAGTAAGAAAAATAAACAAATTAGTGATTTATAAAATAGAACTATTAATAGAGATGAACGATAGTTAGAAAGCATATATCTAAGATAATAATAATAAGACAATAGTTTAACCTCAATAATATTTTTACTCGATAATCATGAATAGATAAATAAATTTTAGGAGTATTGAGAAAAATACAATCATATGCAGCAAGCTAATCCAAACAACTGAATAATAGGGAAAGATGAATCTATAAATATTCTGAAAATAATAATAAGGACAAGAAAAAAAGGAAGCGATAGAATGGGAATGAGTTAAGGATATGAGAAAATAACATGAAAGAAGGACATGAGGAAAAGACATAATATGGGACAGGAGTAAACGAAAAGAAAAAGACAGATATGAATAAAAGTAACTTCGGAATAATAATAATAATAATAATAATAAAGGAGATAATAAATGCCATAATACCGATGAATAAGCTACACCCGATCCATTAATCCACATCTAAACGTTACTAATTAATAGAATATCTAGGAAGCCAAATTAAACGCACTCTAAATATACATAATGTAAAAATCTAACAGTGCATAATAATGAAATCATAGGACACCTAGAAGGGGGAGGAAATATATGAGAGAATAAATAAAATAATCAATGCTACATGAAATAACTTCGATAATTGAATCCAATAGAGGTACAGATAATAGTAAGCGAAAAAATAAGTAATAATAAGATAGGAATCTAAAAGAATAGAATTACAAATTTGCAATCTTAATTAGATTCTAAGTCATTGAGAGTAATAACCACTAGTAGTAATAATATTAAATATTTAACTTAAACATTTGATGATCTATATTTCAGATAAGTATAGAAGAAAATAATTGTGAAAATAAGAATAATAAATATAATGAAATTTAGTAATGAGTAGATAATTTTAAATTCTGAATGAAATGATTAATTATGATTTGGTCTTATGAATAATAACTAAATGGCAATCAATGAGAGTAAAATTGTCAAGTAGGAGAAACTCCAATATCCGAAGCATCGTCTCAATCCGACTCCTTCTCGGTTTTACATTCAATAAGATTCCGCTTTTTGCGACTCTCTCGTCTCTTACATAATCGAGATCCACTAATTATTAATTTATTAAAATCTAATTATCCATGCCAAATAAACAGTATTTCTAGATAATATAATCTGGCAGCTCACCACTGTGTATAACCAAGGAATAGATGGCGAAATAGAGTAAATAATAATATAATATTAAAAATAGGGTATTTAAATAATTCTTAAATACAATCTGGCCTACTATTCAAAAACAACAATATGAGTTAAGAAACTTTCATTTGAAGTGTTACTACTTAAATAAAAAAAATATTATATTCAAGATTATCTATTGGGACCCTTAATCTTTTTAGTTTTGCTCCAAATTAAAGGTATTGCATTTAAAAACTTTATTGAGAAAAAGTTTTGGTTCTCTTTTAACTAAATTATTTCTATAAATGAAAATTGCATTAACAATGAAAAATGAAAATGAAAAATGCACCCTGAAACTGCAAATATATGAGTCCAGCAGAAATATAGAAAATAAAAACTAAAAATACATTTTATTAATAAGTATAACAATAATATAATAATAATAATAAAAATATAATAATAATAATAATAATAATAATAATAATTAATAATAATAATAATTAATAATAATAATGATAAAATTAAATACTGAATCATTTGTTGAGTATGGTAATTAATAATAATAAATAATAAAATTAATAATAAATAATAAAATAATAATAATAATAAATAATAATAATAATAATAATAATAATAATAAATAATAATAATAATAATAGATAAATAATAATAATAATATAATAATAATAAATAAGAATAATAATAATAATATAATAATAATAATAAATAATAATAATAATAATAATAATAATAATAATAATAATAATAATAATAATAATAATAATAATAATAATAATAATAATAATAATAATAATAATCAAATAATAATAATAATAATAATGCAGTTTATAGCCAAAAAAAAATTTAAAAATCAAACATATAAAGTAACTACACCACAATAGCTCTATAAAAATCAGTACCGATTAGAAGACACAACCGAAAACATTTCATCTAAACTTCTCCAGTAGAAAAATCAAGTCCACTTCTCAGAATAATAATAATAATAATAATAATAATAATAATAATATAATAAATTAATAATAATAAATAGAATAATTTACAAAATAATCTCATAAATGAATTAATCAATAATAATAAAATCAATTAATAATAATAAATTGATATTAAATTTCAATGATAAAATTGGTAAAATTTTAAATATTAAAAAATAATAATAATAAGTTCATATAGTTCTCAAATATGATATAAAAATAATAAATAATGAATAATAAATAAAATAAATAATAAAATATAAATAATAATAATAAATAATAATAATAATAATAATATAATAAAATTAATAATAATAAATAATTAATATAATAATATAATAAATAAAATAATAATAATAAAATTAATAATCAATAATAATAATAATAATAATAATAATAATTTAATAATATTAATATAAATAATAATAATAATAATAATAATAAATGACTAATAATAATAATAATAATGAATAATAATAATAATAATAATAATAATAATAATAATAATAATAATAATAATAATAATAATAATAATAATAATAATAATAATAATAATAATAATAATAATAATATAATTTTCTTAAAAGGTTGAACAAAAAAATTTCCAAGTTTATAACACTTCTCTTAGTCTAAGCTATATATATATACTATATAAATAATTAATATAATATATATAAATATAAATAATATATTAATCATATATATATATATAATATATATATTATATATATATATATATAATAAGTATATAGATATATATATATATATATATTAAGTATATATATATTTTATCGGTTATTATAGTTAATTTAGCACTAATATTGAAATGTAATGTAGAAGAAGATGTCAACACAGCTATTATTAAAAAACAAAGTTTATACTGTAATAAGATTGACAACATATTTTATTATCCAGTTTTTAATATTTATTTATTTATATTCATTATTTTTCTTTTATATAACTCATTGGTAACCATTCACTCATCGTCTCTACCTAATAACATTCAACAAGGACCTGACCCACGGGACAGAATTTCGAATCAGGACAACTAAGTTTTTACTAGTATCTACGACAAAAAAATAGTAATAAAATAAAAAACTATCAAAAAATAAGTATAGAGAATTGGCGTCATAAATAATTTTCGATTCTACAAACACTAAAACAAGAATCAAGCAAAGTCCCAATTTCTTATAACTTTTTTGTTGAATTAAACAAATCTGCTTCATTTTCTTCACAACTGCCCCTTCAATGTTTTGAATTGTAGTCAATGCTTTCTCATTCAAAAAAAAGAGCTTGATTAAAGCGAAAGGCGAAGAATACAAGCAGTTTCCCTTAATTTTTAAAGAATGAAGCTTTGAATGGCCGTTGGGGAAAAATTTGAATCTAGATTACTGACCAAACACAACCAAATAAACAACAAACAACACAACAAACTCTTTCGTAGCTCTTTTATAAGAAGAAAACGCGAATCTAATAAGTCAATTTATTTTTACGTACCTTGTGTTAACTATATATATATATATACTATAACTAGTATACTATATATATATAAATATATATATATACTATATATATGATAAATATATATAATAAATATATTAATAATAATATATATAGAAAATAATAATATATATTATATTATATATATACATGTGTTATTATAAATAATATAAATATATACATAATACTATATAATATATATATATCTATATAAGTATATATAATATATTATTATGTTATATAGTATATTATAATATATATATATATAATATATATTATATATATTAAAAAAACAAGTCAAATTAATGGAAAATTTAATTAAATTGAGTATCCTCTTGAAAAGAAAATATTTTCATTGTTATGTGTTAAAAATTTTATACTTTTTAACATTAATAATGTTAAAATCTAAAAAATTAAAAAAGTCTTCAAAATTATATAATATTATTAATATAGTATATATATAATATTATATATATATTATATATTATATAGAATATTTATATATGTTATAGTATTAATGTAGAGGAATATATATGAAGTATACCGTATAAAAGAGCCAATGTCCAAAAATAAGGCTTATGGACATGCCATGTTTGGGAAGCTGCAGGTGATTAAAGAAAGTGGGAAATATAAGATAAAAGAGTGCCAATCACAAACTTTATAACCATAAAACTTGAGTGCATAGTGATTAGTTCTTGTAACGAGGAGAGAGATTGATACCTGTGTTTAAGTGGTGTGGCACCGAGTCGTTTTCCGTGAGAAGGATATCTCTAGGCAAAGGGACATGCAAAAATGTAATGGCGTCGAGGATTGAAATAAGTAAGAGTGCACTGGTGTACGGATTCAGCCGATAGAGCGATATGAGAGAGGCGAGGTTGAGGATTTTTTTGTATCGTAGAGAAAAAAGAACTAGTGGGTGAACATAAGTGTTGCTAGATGTTAACTTACTGGAAGCAGGGCGGAAGGTGGATAGCGTTCAAGAAAGACATAATCGGGAGACTTGGTAGGACAATACGATACAGCCAAAAAATATCATGTTCTGTGTCTAGGGTTTCTTATCAATATAATAGTCTATATCGATGCGTTGCTAAGGCACTCGGCATTCATTGGAGACAGGAGTAGGAAGAGATAAAGTATGAAACTTACACTTGTGAAAATAAGAATTACGGGCTTCACTCCCAAAGGCAACAGCAGTAGCAAACTGACACTAGACAGAACAGAATGGGTGAAATAGTTAGTGAAAGCGAGAAGTAGATAAGACGAAAAGTTCCAAGACCCCCTCCCCCCCGTCTTTTGAAGAATAGCTGTGTGAAGTGGAACATACTCCCACATAAGAAAAATTAAAAATGTATATGGAATATGCATATCTGTAAAAAGTTTGTATATCCCCATATATGAGCAAGTCTACACCGTATAGAAATACACTCTTAAAACGTGTCATAACTTCTCTTAAAACTCTTAGAAAGCATGTTAATGAGAGAATAAATATTTCCATTCAACTGATGATAACTAGGAAATTGGGGCCATTTCCTGTTCAAGTTATATCTCAAATGAATTTTTACAGTGAATGATTAGACAACGGCCTCATTGAGTTGTTGTTTACAAAAAGATAATATAATTGCGTGGAAGAAGATTTGTCAGTAGTAGATTTAAAGAGATTTGACGAAAGAGAACTGAAAATTTTGAGACATTGAAAACCAATTTATTTTCTGAGCCACAATAAAATGCAGAAAAAATCAGAATCAGGTATTCTCAAGTCGCCATAGTAGCTGCTAAATAGCATGCATTTCAGAAGTTAAAGATACTGAAGGTAACCTTCATTGTAAAGGATAGAGATAATGCATGAATAAGGTTTTGACAAAAAATAAGAAAAGAGTTTTATAGGAGTTGTTTAGAAATTCCACTTTAAAGATTTAAAAATACAACGTATAGTTTACAAATCGACTATAGAACGAGGAATGGCATCTAGAGAAGAGTGAAGAAGATGAGAAATAGATCACCGAATACGGAAAGTTTTGTGGCAAACCTCTCTTTTGAAGAGCTTCATATGTCAGTGCCACAGCTACATGATCACGCGGGAAGCCGAAGAAAAGGCCAAAGCTCAAGATCTGAAAGGGGAAGGGGGATACACGAGTAAAATTATTATATATATGATATATAATATATAGATATAGATATATATATACTAGTATATCGAAGTATACTATAATATACTAATATATATATACTATATCAAATAAGTATATATAATAATATACTACATATAGTATATAATATATCATATATATATTGATATATAATATTTCTTAAACAGCCAACAAATTATATTTTTAACAGGTAGTTTTATTTTATCCAACACTCCACATTGTCATATTCACACATACATTCAGTTCAGGTCATACAGAATAAAAAAAAACAATATCAAAAAAATAAAACACAGCACACACCACCAAAACCAACGACTTTTGCTACACAATACTAAAATACACTATTTTTATCGGCGAAAAAAAAAGAGCGTTCAAGCTTTGAAAATAAATCTGTAAAATAATCGGTAACAAAAGGAAGCCGTTTTACAAAATACACTGTCGAATAAATTGCTTTGGTAAGTAGGGAAATTAAATTTTCATATTGAACATTGACGGAGGGTAAAGACAGGTAAAAGAAAAACGCAAGAATACCGGATAAAGAATAGGCGCAGAAAGAAGAAACTTTTCCTCTCTTTTCTCTTTCTTCTTCTTCTTCTTATCTATCTTCCTCTTCTTCTGCTCTTCTTCTTCTTTCTGGCTTCTATCTCTCTCTTCATTTCTTTCTTCCTCTCCATCTACATTCCTTTCATTTCTTTTGTCATTCCTAATCATACGAATTACGCTATACATATATATCTCTGTTGGTTCATTTTATGTACTCTGTGTTTCTTTCTACGTTTATATTCCTCTCTATCTCATCTCTTCTGCTACATTGATCTTAACTCACTCACCAATTACTTCTTCTCTCTGTATTTATCTGCTCTTCTTTTACTATCTTCTTTGACTTTTATTCGTTCTTCTTCTTCTTCTTCTCTCTTTCTTCTTCTATTATATTATATCTATTATCTAATTAATATTATATTATTATTATATTAATGTATTATTATATAATATTATATTATTCATTGATTATTATTATATATTATATAACTATTATATTATTATTGATTTATTTATTATTATCTATATTATAATATATATATTATATTATTACTATATTACTATTATAATTTTATCTTATACTACATGATATATTATTATTTCATTATTTATATATATTATTATATATTATTATTCACTATTATTATATTATTATTTATATTTTATTATTATTCTGTCTCTATATCATCACAAGTGGAACTTTTATCTACATATAGAGAATCTCTCTTCTCTCTCCTCTCTCTCTCTTCTTCCTCTCTCTTCTCTCTCTCTCTCTCCTTCTCGCACCCTCTCTCCTCTTCTCTCTCTCCTCTCTCTCTCTCTTCTTCTCTCTTCTCTCGATCTCTGCTCTCTCGTTACTCTCTCTCCTACTACTCTCTCTCTCTCTCTCTCTCTCTCTACTCTACTCTCATCTCTCTTTCTCTACTACTTCTTCTCTCATCTCCTCTTCATAACTCTCTCTCTCTCTCTCTCTCTCTCTCTCTCTCTCTCTCTCTGCTCTCTCTCTCTCTACCTCATCTCTCTCTCACTACTCTCATCTCTCCATCTCAACCTCTCTACTCTCTCCTCATCTCTCTGCTCTCTACTCTCTCATCTCTCCTCTCTCTACTCATTTTCTCCCTTTAAAATTTCTACATCAAAGGTGATTCCTTGTTGTTGTTTTTAATAATTCCTTCCTTTGACAGTCTCTTCTTCTTAAATTATTTGCATCTTTCGTCCGTAATTCAACATGCCTAGTATTTGCTTACGTAATTGTGCATTTGTCTCTGACTAATTACCTACTGTTACTTCAACCTGATATAGATAGAAAACTTCGATTTACCCAAGCCCAAGATAAAAAAGACAGAACAACGACTTAAAATACAACATATCATTTCAAACAACACTTCCGACTCTCAAAAATGTTTCATATATAAATATTAATCTTATTATATAATATACATATATATATATAAATATTATATATACTATATAATATATAATTTAATTATACTATATATAAATATATATAATATATATAATATAATAATATATCATTTATAATATAAGCCTTTCAATCTTCAGTTATATATAGCTACATATATATATATATATATATATAGTATAGTAGTATAGATATATATATGATACTATATATTATATTTACTATATATAAAGTAGTATATCTAATATCCTATATGGTAAATATAATAGCATACTTATACTATAAATAATATGATATATAATACTTACTAACATTCATCAATATATGATAATTAAACTATAAGAATATGAATCATATATAAAGTATCATATTCTAAATCATCTACGTAATTACTATTATCATATCTTTATAATAGATCATATATATATAATATATAAATAAATTGATCTCAATTATACTATACCCTTATATATATATATAATATAATATATATATATAATAATATATTATATATAATATATTATAGATATATATATGATATAAATATTAATATATATACTATTATATAATATATGTATATATATATATATAATATAAATCAATATATATATATATAATATAATAATTATATTATATATAATATATATATTATAATATAAAGATATATAAATATAATATTACAAATAATATATAAAAGATAATAATATACTATATAATATTGATATATATGATATATATATATATATATTATATATAATATATATATATTATTATATAGATATATATATATATATATAAATACTATATATATATATCGAGTTATGTTATCATATATATATATATAGTATTAAATGCTCGTATAGTAATAATATCTTGCTGACCTCTTAATTACTACTATGCAGCAGAAGGCATATGAAGTAAATCTTCTAGCAAACTTTTATTTGCCCACAGGGGACTTTCAAAGACACAAAATTCCAATAGACAAAACTTCATTACTAAAACAAATATCCAAAAAAGGAATCTATCCAAAAACACCTAATAAGAAATTTAAAGTTTCTTGTTAAGAAAATGTACGTAAATAAAAAGCATAATTAATAAATATAGCTAAAGATACCAATAATGCGTTAATTACTCTATCATAAACTGCCCATAAACGATATAGGTTGAAATCATTACAGCCAGTTTTAAACACTAAAAATAATAACACAACTGCACATATGGATATAACATAAATTGCTTATCTCCATATACAGTCAAAACTAATTTTTTTATCGTAGCTTCATATTCCATGCTTTATTTAATTATTTAGTCAACACATAATAGTTGATTAGAAGGATATATATTAATGATACAACATAAATGTAATAGATGATATTGCGAACATACCTCTAAAGGTCATGAAATGAATGCCATAGTTTACCAACAGCTCTATCCTCGATTCATGCTACAATTTATTTCTTCAATTAACATAAAAGTTTTCTATGATTTACTGTA
>JABUQX010048843.1:0-13032 GCA_015478945.1 Trachelipus rathkii | reverse complement strand
GTGCACCAAATGTTTGGTGATAAAAACAGTTTTCATTTGCATAGCTGTTTCTACCAGCGGAAGGGGGTCTCCCTCGGGAGCCCCTCCCATAGGAGGAAGAACGAGCACGGGAATTGCTGATTCTTACAGTAGCGGCCAGTTGCCTGACCTCCACTGTAAGATCAGCAAGGCACTTTTCAAGGACGGAAACACGTGTCTCCACCAAGGCAAATGCTCTAGGTGGGATAAGTCCCTCAGTAGGAGTGGAAAATTGCTCGGTGGGGAAAAGAGATTGGGGAAAAGGGAGTCGCAGCAAGCGTGGAGCGAGTGGGAAGTGTGGCAGGAGAATATGTGTGTGCGTGCGCGCCAACAGCAGAGACCTAAGGCGCATGGTGCCTCAGCATCCTGTCGGCTTTTTCGGCTACCACTTGGAGACTGAGAGCTGGGTCAAGAAACACCAGCACGTCTTGAGCGTAAAGAGGAAGCTTCCTCAAGAAGAGGTGCCAAAGAATGGCTTCTTCTCGAGGAGTCGGAGTACCTCCCAGGAGGGACAGTATCTCCACAAGCAGTTATGAAGGTATATGGTCTCCTAGTGTAGTATTTCTCAGGAGCTGTTCAAACTTGGCCTCCTGAGAGGGAGCCATACGAGCTATGAGAAGCTCTTTAAGGACAGTGTAAGGTGTGGAAGAGGAAAAAGTGTGGCGAACTAATCCTTTATTTTGAGCAAACAGGGATGGGGAAGAGCAGCCATAACCCGGGCATACTTGTTAAGCTCGGTTTCAGCTCGGCCGAAAATGGCCTCCGCCTGCTGAAACCAGACGTCCGGATCCTGTGGATAGAACTGGGGAAGGGGCGTGGTATGGGAGGCGAATGGGGATGGGAAGCCGTCTCGCCCAACCTTGGAGCAGGGTTCGATTCTTCAGCCATTGCGGTAAGGCGAGGGGCAGTAGAGCAGGGAGACAAGAATGAGATAGAAAAGAAAAGAGGTGGAAAAATATTGCAAATAAAAATATATATAAAAAAATTTTGTGAATGCGAAAGTAAATTATTTAAAAAAAAAATATATCGAAAATATTAAAATATTAAAATATTAAAATAAATAATTAGTATTAATAAAATAATTGAAAATATTATCAAAGGATAAATGAACTATAAAAGATAATAATAATAATAATAATAATAATAATAATAATAATAATAATAATAATAATAATAATAATAATAATAATAATAATAATAATAATAATAATAATAATAATAATAATAATAATAATAATAATATAATAAATGTTAAGACTAGTGGCGTAACAAAACGACGCTCCTGGTAGATATGTCCTTGTTGCTTGCAGACAATGAGGTTCCAGTAGGCCTGCAGTTGTCGGAGAAGTTGATGTTCGTGAGCCTACTTTTTCGGTAGGCTTCGTCGCTGCAGGATCACCAATGACGTGCTTGAGAAGAGAGGATGATGATGTTGTTGTTGAAACTTGAAGGATAGTAAAAAGTAAACACTTCTTATACAAACGACCATATATTTTCTCCAACAGTTGAGCAAGATGAGAGAGGACTAGAAACTAGAACTAGAACTAGAACTAGAACTAGAACTAGAACCTCACAATCCTAGGAAAATAC
Organism: Trachelipus rathkii; assembly: GCA_015478945.1. Taxonomy (NCBI): domain Eukaryota; kingdom Metazoa; phylum Arthropoda; class Malacostraca; order Isopoda; family Trachelipodidae; genus Trachelipus; species Trachelipus rathkii. The sequence goes on along the minus strand of JABUQX010048843.1, from coordinate 11,424 downwards.
AATATAATTCTAAGAAAGTGAGATATAAAAGTACATATGGAAATAGTTAATTTAAATAATAAAAAGGATAAATTTATAAATATAAAATTATAATGAAGCTACTCATGCTTGGTCAGAGTTGGAGGCCCACGGAGGATGCATAATGAGCCTACTGGGAGTGAGCTTGAGTGGATTTTCTAAGATTCATTATGGTAAAAAAAATTTGGGCAGCGGTTCGTTACAGTAAATGTATTGAAATGATGAAACCCAGATTATGCTAACCTGGGCATCCTAGTAAATAAAATCTATAACATATTAATGAATTATATCAATATAAAAAGCATTATCACAAATTTTCTTTAACGAACACGCCGCCACTCCGAGGACCTAGATAGCTTCACCACTACTATTAAAGCATTATTAATAAAAAACTTTTATTTATAAATAAAAAAAACACACTGAACTCACCACAAGTATTCACACGAATTGGCTTGAAAAAAACAAACAAAGAAAAGGTCTTTCATCAACCATAAAATCAACTTCGGTTTACGAGAGCGTGCTGCAAGAAAGTTTGCGTTCAACGAATTGAAAATATACGGTAAAACGTATCTGACACTTGTTTGAAAAATACCATGTGCAGTACCGATAAATAACAGACCGCGTACGGTAACATAGCCCCCTTGCAGAGGTGAGGCCGGGAAAGTGTTAATCCAAGTAGTGCCTTGGCCAAGAAACTTTACGGCCTCTCCTCGATCTGCCTACAGCCCCGAAGGAACTAGCGCAGAATGGAGAGGATGTTGCGAAGCAGGTGGTATAGTTACCGACGCGAGCGAAACAGGACTGGCATCGGAAGATGCAAGCGAAGAAGAAGAAGTAGAAGAAGCGGACGTCAGAACAGGAATCCTTGTGCTAGACCGTGTGCAACGACGAGCTGGCAAAGTAGAAGCTTGAGTTGGAGCTGGAGTGGAAGTTGGATTGCTCGTCGGAATCTGTGGTTGAGCCAGTGTTGAGGTTGAAGGCGGTGGTGGTGGTGGTGGTGGCGAAGGAGATAGGATAGATGCAGGTAGAGAAGGTGGAGGTGGTGGTGGTGGCGAAGTAGAAGGAAGAGATGGCGGAGGGGTAATAGGAGTGACCATGGAGGGTCGAGGAGAAGAAGGAAGAGGGACCGGAACAGTTCGAGGAAAGAAATCAGATTCAGGAGTGTCAGGAGGGTTAGCCTCGAAATAAGCTGGCTTAAGACGATCGATTGACACGACTTCTGTGCATGAAGGACCTAATGTTTAAAAACTTCTCGTCCTAAATACAATCCGGAAAACGTCCATCGTATTAAAGTGGAAGCTGTGCAAGAGATCATGCTCGGCACAAAAACGCGAGTACTTGCTAGAAAATCCTTCGCAGATGAAGGAATGCACCTTGGGTTGGCGTGTAGGAGTAGGTCTCCACGACGCAGCACAGCGTCTTAAGCGAGTGAGATGGGAAAGAGAATCAGCAAGTTGAGAAGGAGAAGATTGGGTGAAGAACTCACCGGGTAGACGAAGAGTGGAACCATAGACAAGATCCGCAGCAGAACACTGAAGATCTTCCTTGACGGCAGTGCGTATGCCAAGCATGACGAAAGGTAGAGCTTTGTTCTAACCCTCAGGAAGAGGTTGAGCTGCTAGAGACGCCTTGAGTTGACGGTGAAACCTCTCACGGATCCCATTTGCCCGGGGATGATATCCGATGGTACGAATCTTCTCCGCACCAGGGAGACTCATCAAATCTCTCCAAAGGATTTATTCGAATTGTCTACCTTAGTCTGAGATAACGGTGAGCAGAACACCGAAACGCGAAACCCAATGAGCCATGAAACCTTGGCTATGGATCCCGTTGTAACGACAGAAAGAGGAATAGCATCGGTTCAACGATTAAACCGATCAATGCATGTGAGAATATATCGTTTGCCATCAGAAGGAGGAAGAGGTCCAACAATGTCAATATGAACCTTTTCAAAACGTTCACCAGGCGGCAAGAATTTGCCTAAAGGATCTTTGGTATGCCTCTGAACTTTTGAACGTTGTCAGAAAAGACATTGGGGAATCGACTTTGTCACGTCGGCATTAACGTTGGGCCAAACAAAATGAGTTGTAACCAGCTTGTGTGAAACCTCAATGCCTGGATGAGAAAGTGAATGGAGATTGAAAAGATGTCTTTTCGTAAAGAAGGAGGAACGAATGGGAGTGGATGTCCTGTTGACATGTCACACAGGAGATTCTTTTCTATGCCGGGGAGGGTAATCCACTGCAGCTGTAGAGAAGAATCCTGCGGAAGAGCAGTGTCTTCTGACGCCTGGCACTTTGCCATGTCCTCGTAGTTGATATCGAGAAGTGATGAAAGGGAGTTGAATTGGATGCCTGAGAAAGCATCAGCTGTGAAGCTATCAACTCCAGAGATGTGTCTGATGTCGGTGATGAACTGCGACACATACTCCAAATGCCGAGCCTCCCTAGTCGAGTGTCGTTCATTTCGAGATGCTATCGCAAACGTTATAGGTTTTTGGTCGGAGAGAATGTGGAACTCGCGGCCTTCCAAGAAGTAAAGGAAGTGACGTACCGCGAGATACATAGCAAGCAGTTCCCTGCCGAAAGAGCTATAGCGAGTTTCAGCAGATTGGAGGTTGCGAGAAAAGAGAATGCAAGAAGTGCCCACACTCGGTTCAGGTGTTGTTGAAGACGCACCGACCGCAAAATCGGAAATATCTACTTGAACTCTGGTGAGAGCTAAGTTCTGAGGATGGACAAGGAGAGTAGCATTCGTAAGAGCTTCATTAGCGGCAGCAAATGCAGCCCGACCTTGGTCAGTCCAGTCAACTTCGGTGGAGGATCCTCCCTTCTTAGGACGGAGCAGAGAGGTGAGAGATCGGAGAAGTTCAGCTGCATTCTGAAGGAAGCGATGATAAAAATTTACCACCCCTTACCACTGCCGAAGCTGCTTCTGAGTTTCTGGAAGAGGAAAGGTGCGTATGGCAGCTACACGATCCTCCAGAGGACGTACACCCTCTGCAGAGACTACTGTGGCCAAGAAAACTCAGAGAAGAAACGCCGAGTACGCACTTCGCAGGATTGACACGAATACCATTTTCGCTCAACCTTGCGAAAACAATGCGCAAGTGCTCCTGAAGTTCTTTGGTTGGTTTTCTCTAAATACAAAAGGTATAAAATTAATTAGTTTTATAAGCATTTTTAAAAAACTTATTCTCTATTGCAATACTAATAGCATATAAAAAGAAACATTATGATTTTTAAAAATAAATGTATATAAATCACATAACTCAAATAAATGTATATTTAACATCAATTAATAAACATTAATTTTAACAAAATATGAAATCTATTTAACGTATCAAAGGAGTAGTTGTGAGGTTGTCCTATTTCCGTTTTCTTTTATTTATTTATTTAAAGAGAACACTTTTATGCTAAACTCAATTACTTTTGGACACTATATGGACAATATATAACACTTCGAGCCTCAAATGAGGAGCAATTATACACTTAAACGAACTTATTGCACTGGATTATTCTGGGCACTAAAGCTTGCTCCTGTTGTTGTTCAGTAGATGTATGGCCGTCTGTGAATGCAAATCAACAATTGATTGAGGAATCATCTCTGGAATCGAAGGGAGCATGACAGGCTTAAGACAACAAATCGAAGTGACATCTGTTCGTCCATCAGGAAGTTGTATTTTGTAGCATCTTGAATGAAAAGATCAGAAGCTTCAAACGACTAATCGAAACGACATCCTTCCGTCCATCAGGAACTTGTATCTTGTGGCATCGTTCCATCCGTTTAAGAACCTTGTAAGGGCCATAATAAGGTGCTTCCACTCTTTCGAATGCGATCAACTCGAAGAAAGACATGGGAACAAGTTTGAAGTACGGTAGGAATATATGATGAAGCAATGGTGATAGCTCTCGAAAATCCATTGTTTCATGTGAGTTTGTTAAATTTTCTATCAAGTTTTGTCAGCATTTTCTAATCGCAATCCGCTCTAAAGCGACAAAGAGGCGGGTATTTCCGAGTTACTGCTTGAAAAGAGAGAATCCGGAGTCATAGGAATGCAAAACGAAAACTTAGCCATGATCAACTAGGAGGAAAATAACCAGTTTGGTTCCACGCCATTCATAAGAGATCGATAAAATCTTTCAATGTTCCATTTGCTGAGGGTAGTAAGGCGCTTGCCTGAGTTTGTGAAATCCCAATCAAATTTGAAAGTTCGTGAAAAATTCCTCTTTCAAACTAGGGTCTTTGTTGAGAGAAGTAAAATCGGTAATTTGAAAAAAGAGTGGTCGGAGTCGGAGTTTGTAATTTACCGAGGGTGGAGTCGGAGTTGGAGTCGGTAACTTTCAAGATAGTAGAGTTAGAGTCAGAAAATTTTGAACTGACATAGTTATAAATTGTGACTCTGTGAGTGACTTCAATGATCAATCACTTCATGCAAGTTCACTGACTTGCGAATTCCACAGCAAAAAATGCAATAACAATCTTCGAAGCTTTTTAGCCTGCCGGGCATTAGCTTTCAATTGGATATACATTCAACCTTCAACCTTATACAATTCTATATTTGAGATTCTGAAGAGAATAAAAGACTCCCATGACGAAGAGAAATTTCTCTGCATTGACAATATATTCTACTAGCTGCTGTTTATGTTGATCCTATCTACAGGGTAAGCTTAACTGAAGATCAAGAACAAAAACTAAATTTGCACTTTGCAACGTGACCATGTGTATTAAAGGGTTACAAAAAGTTCAAGAAGAAAAGGACACATCTGGACATATTGTAAGTGATGAAACTACAGCTAGCCCCATTACTACCTTCTCAAGTCATTCTTCAGGAAGCTCAGAAGAGAGTATTGAAAAAGCTTCTAGATAATGAAGAGCTTAGTTGAAAGCGACCGGTTCAAGAAAAAGTCAAAGTACTTTTCCTCATCTTGTACACAATATCCATAACTTTAAACAAATTTTTTTTGTTGCACTGAAAGAAGTTGGAAAAATTGATATAACTTCGAAACTTAAATTAGAAAAGGCCATCGAAAAGTATCCAGACATTGTACAAGAAGCTGCAATTGCTCTACCTCCAATGCAAGTTAGCGTTGAAAGGCTTTTTTCTGCTCTCGCATTATAAAAGTTCAGACTAGGAGGAAAATGCAAGGAGGACCTGGCAGATGCTATTCTATTTTTGAGAGCTAATTCATTCAATGAGTAGATTCATGTAACTAAGTAAGCAGCCAGTTCTATTATAACTATACTATATATTATATAATATATATATATAATATAATATATATATATATATATATATATATATATATATATTATATATAATATATATATAATATATATATAATATATATATATAATAAAATAATATATATAATATATATAGTATATATATATATATATACTAATATATATATATTATATAATGATAATATATACTTATATATAATATATAATATATATTATATATATATATATATATATATATATATATATATATATATATATATATATATATATATATATATATATATATATATATATATATATATATATATATATATATATATTATTTTATATATTTATATATATATTATATATATTATGGCTAATTTTGGCTAAATTTTTCCTAATCTGTGGCTAAAAGTACTCCAAACCATCTGACAACCCTGGTTCCGCGCTATATTTGGCCTCCTCTAATCCATTTCAGAGTATTTTCAATATCTATTTTGTGCTCGTAATTTCTATAACGTAAGAAATCTCGTAAAAATAAAAAGTAATGTCGGTAAAGGTAACTTTAACCTAATATAATTTGTTTGTTAAATTAAACAAACATCATTGCAAATATTTCTGAATCAACCGAGGTTTCGGACATAAAGCATAGTTGGTTGTAATGAAAAAAAATGAACAATTTGCCTTATTGGGAATTGGTGACTAGTTAGGTGTCAAAAAAAAACGAAACCCTTTTATTTTCAAAAATTATATAAGTTAGGGTATTATTTCCTTAAAGTTATATATAATTCAATTTTCATGGCTCGTCAGTATATTTTGTTGAATGTTTTTCGAAGAGTTTGAGTCCTACAAGTATTGAAGTTTGCCAAAAATTTCCTTGAAATTGTCTGAATGAGTAGTGTAGAAATTCAACATTGATGCTGTACCATCACCACCTGTTCTTTCTATCGTTCATTCAGCACCAGGTTTTCAGTACAGTCATTGAATGTCAAGTTTCCTAAAATTCTCAGGACTGGTAAAGTGGAACCTGAAGTTTTGGGTGTATTATTGGAAAAAAAAAGAAAAGATAAAGTTAATTATGGATTTCTGGTGAATCTCAATCATGCATATACTGTATTAAAACTATATCTAAATATTTAATTTACAAAAATAGTATCAAAAAACTATTTGAAGTTTTTTCTATAGATTTTTGTACATTTTGAGTTTATATTTTCAATAATATATATATATTAAAAATTAACATTACAAAAATTCTATGCGTAATAGTTGAATTTAACAGATTCTAAAAAAAAGCAGATATTTTTGGTAATTATATTGCTAATATGAGAAAGTATTATGCAGCTATTGTATTAAAAGTATAAACTTTTAATTTTCAAAAATGGTGTCAAAAAATTCTTTAAAGTTTTTTTTAGCGATTAGCATACATTTTGAATGTTCAATAAAAAATTAAAAAATAAAGCTCTGAAAAAAAAGTTGACTAATTTTGACTTTTGGGGGGATAAACCACTATCAATGATATTTTTCCGATTTTTTAGCCTATAGCCTATATCAATAATAAACAAATTTAATTTCACTATAATTTTTATTTTTTTATTAATGATATCAAGTAATTGAATATAGCCTACCAAACCAAAGTTTACCCTATATAGTTAATAAAAAAAATTTAAAATTGGTTAAATGTTTTTTTTTTTTTATCTTTTTGCGTATCAAAATTTAAAAACAAAATTTTGCATAATGTTCCAACAACTATATATTATATATTAATATATATATATACTAGATGTATAAGCTATATAATAGATATATATATATATAAGAGATATATACGCCATCATATATAATATATATCATATATATATACATTAATATTATTAATATTATATATACTACTATATTATCAGCGGCGGGCGGGGGTGACCCAGGGCCAGCCTCCTTTAGGAGGAGTGAGTTCGGCGTCCACTATATATAAAAATAAAAAATACTAATATAAAAACAAAAATAAATTTATCAAATTTTAGAACCACGCTCTTAGGTAGACTACAAGTTTTATTTAGAATACCTATTTAATTCTAGAAAGTTTTTATATTTTAAAAAATGTATAGAAATTAGGGTACAAAATTTCCTTCAATAGAACTTCACTTTTGAAAAAATGTGAGTTTTTTTTTAACTTCGTTATAAAATGAAAAATTGTGGATGATTTTAATTATTTTTTCAGTGGATACCCCCGAGTATGTTAGCTTTAAACTGGCCAAAGTAAATTTTGATCCAAGCAGTATTAGATCGCGCAAAACAAACGGGACTAACTTTGTCCGATTTCACCCCCGCCGTAAAAAATTTATGGTACAGGGGTGGTCAGTCGCGGACCCACCATGGTTTTTTCATATTTACGATGATTATTATTGACATTTTTATTAGGTATAAATTAATTTAAATGCATAACGAGTTACTTATATTAGTGAAAAATTGTTTTAAAAAATTGAAATTTTAATAAAAAAACGAATTCAAAAAAATGTCAAAAATTTTTGGGCGGAGAGGGGGGAATCGGACCACCTTATTTATAGTCGTATTTTATTATCATTTATTGACATTTTTATTACTTATTACGAATTTTAATATGATAAATTTATTATATTTAAGTAAAAATTAAAATAGAAAATTGAATTTATACGTAAAAGACGAATTTAAACAGAAGGTCCGAGTCACCCCTCAATGGTGGTCCGCCTCACCCCTCCACGGTCGCGGCTGACTCGGCTTTATTCAAACTTTAATAAAAACTTTTATTTTAGAATTACATTATTTTTATGTTTTTTGTGTGCTATGTTGGACTATAGGGCTGTGATTTACAAAAAAAAAAAATTTCCAAAAAAGTGCATTAGGGGAGAGTCGGGAGACCAAGTTATACCTAAAGTGTCCACGTCACCCCGCCCGCACGCCTATATATAACACTGATATATATATACTATACTATATATTATATATATATATATATATATCTAACTATATATATATATATAATATAGAATTATAGTATATATATATATATATAATATATATATTACATTAAAAATTTTTTGCACTTTTTATTTTTAAAAATATGTATATAGTTTTTTTAATATAAAGCCAAATTGAAAATCGTTATAAACAAAAGTCTTTTTAATATTGATCGAATAATAAATATTTGATGTAACTTCAATATCTTTCATACTTAACAATTCTTCATCCCCTACACCAAATGAAATAAAGCCTAAAAGTGTTGTTTTTCAGTTTCGTATTTTTTATATTTTTATTAAAGATATACATTTAAATGTTTATAGTTTTAATACAATGGTTACATAATAGTTTCTTCACATTAGCTATTATACTTACCAATATTTTTAAAGATTAATCTGTTTTTGACATATTCTCAAAGCAACTCGGCACCAATTAAAAAATTAGTTGGTAATCAGTAGCGCAGAGGGCCTTCACCCCGTATTTATAAAAATCACAGTGATATATAATTCCCGAAAATAATAATTGAAGAATTAAAAAAACAAAACAAACATGGCTGTCTCTTTTAAGAAAAAAAGGTTACACCTCTCAAAGTTATTAAAATTCCTATAAGATTTTCTTATAAGAAATTTTTTCGTGGTTTAAAAATCACAGGATATATCCTAAAAAAATAATAATGAAGCCATAAAAAAAAAATGATTTAAGTCTTTAGGAAAAAAAGTTAGAGCCTCTCAAAAGTTAAAAATTTTCCTAAGGCTTTCTTATAAAAAAAATTAGTGGGTCTCGTGCTCATTTTAGGGCCATCCTAGTTAAGAACATAAGAACATAAGAAATATAGGGACAAGTAAGAAGCCACATGGGCCTATCGAGGCTGTCCCAGTCAAACCCACTAACCAAACATGCTCTCCTGCAAATCCAAGCAAAGCACCCTAGGCGCTTGTCAAATTTCTGTAACCAAAATCCACCAATTTGGCTCTCAAAAAAAATGATACATGTTACCCAAACCATCTATACCTTATTAACTAAGTTATGGTCACACATGCCAGTAGCTATAACATTACTAACTACTATAACTAATAAAATCCAGCCAATTTGGCTTCGTCTAAATATACTATGTGATACCCAACCCATCTCCATATACCTAACCAACCCTTTCTTAAATGTTGCAATTGAGTCACACTCAACAACCCTCCTGTGGAAAATCATTCCAAAATTTAACAACCCTATTGCCTGAATGTATACTTTCTTATATCAAGATGGCATGCTTTCTTCTTAATTTTCTGTTATCCCCCTGGTCTCCCGTCCGTGCTCTGCTATAAGGAATTTATTGGTCTCCGTATTACAATTAGATGCTAAAAAGTTTGTAGACTTGATCATGTCCCTCTGAGAAATGCGCCTTCTACAGAAAACATTCCTAACTCCTTCAGCCTCTCTTGTAGCTCTTACCCTCAAACCCAGAAATCATCTTTTGTTGCTCTACGTTGCACTTCTCTCTAGCATATCTAAGTCTTCTTTAAATAAGGGGCAAACTTCTGCACAATACTCTATTATTGGCCTAAGATAGCTATTATATAGTTAACTTATTACTTCCTTGCTCTTGTAAAAACAACATTGCGATTTATTATGCCCAGCCATCTTATTAGCTTTATTTCTTAGCTTCTCCAACCAACTGATCTAGCTACTCAAATTACTGCTCTATAAAATCACCACCTAAATCTTTTTTTCCTGGTCCACAGATCAAGCCAATCCCACATTCATATCATAGTTAAAAACTTTTATTGAGTAACCTAGGTGAACTTTACACTTTTTACTATTAAAATTCATGTGCCACTTATCTGCCCACCCAAAAGTTTATCAAGATCATTTTGAATCTTTTTACATCCCCACTATTCCTAACTGAGGTGGCCACTTTGGTATCATCAGCAAACTTAGAAACATTGCATTTAAGTCCCTGGGTCTAAATCATTTATATAATATGAAGAAACAACAGTGGCCCCAGCACTGAACCCTGTGGACACCACATTCTTCACTATTTCCCATGATGACATTACCATTTAGTTGTAACACTGTTTTCTATTCCACAACCACTCTTTAATCCAACTATGTACCCACTCCACCTATACCACATTGCCATATCTTCTTCATCAGCCTTATGCGGGAACCTTATCAAAAGCTTGGCTAAAGTCTAAATAGATAAATCAACATGGATCTCCTCGGTCAATTGCAGTCAGTAATGAATTCCATAAATTCTAAAAGGTTTGGCTGACATGACCTAACCCTTTCTGAAAACGTGCTGGGAGTCATACAATACCTTGGTATCTTCTAAATATTCTCTATATGACCGTTCAGTAACTTTTCCAGAACCTTTACAAGCAGAGATGTTAGGCAAACTGGCCTATAATTACCCAAATCTCCTTACTACCTTTCTTATAAATAGGCACAACATATGCCGTTTTCCAGTCATCTGGCTACTTCACCAAATGTTATAATCGCTTAAAAATCAAAATACAGTGCCTTTGCAATGCTGCTACCTTACCCTCTTCAAAATTCTACCATGTTACCATATCAGGGCCCGCAGCTTTACTTGGATCAAATGTCTAGTAAACGTTTAATATCGTTTACATCAAATTCAAATTCTTAAAGTCTATTTTGTCCCATGCATACAAGAACTATTAGTCTCCAAACTATTATCTATCTTTCCTCAGTAAACCACTGAAGCAAAAATAAGAATTAAAAATGTGACCAATCCTTATCTGAATACAGAAATTTTCATCAATTTTAATAGGACCTATTGTCCTTATTTAATACTTTTAAATTATTAAAAGCAAAAAAACTTCTTCAGGTCCTTATTACTATTCCTTGCTAAAATAATTTCTGCCTCTCTCATTGCCTTTCTTATTGACTGGTTAAGTTCATTTCTATTTTTTCCTATAATATTTCTAAATCATCTTCCCTATTACTGACCCTTGAATATTTTAAAACATCTAAGCTTTTCATTGATTTTATCTCTTATCTCTCGATCCACCCAAACAGGTTTTCTCTCTGCCACCCTAAGGGTTTATTTTTAAAACATACTGACTCATTAAAACTTGCTTAAAATTTTCCCACATGATAAAACAGTTTTGGGTCTTTAAACTCTGTATCCCAGTCAGTTACCACTAGCATGTCTCGTAATTTATCTCTCCTGTG